>VNJR01003751.1:0-22116 GCA_008042585.1 Drosophila punjabiensis
TGTGGGTACCACATCCACTCCCACTTCCACTTCAACTTCTACTTCCACTTTTACTCCATCCATATCCACATCCAGATCCACCTGCCCCCCCCCCCACCGTTTACCTTGTCTACTGAGCAATCATGCAAATAAAAATATATTCTTTTTTCCGGCTCTGTGCAAATGTTTTTAACCCAAATATTTTGTAGACATGCAACATTTATGTAGACAGGCTGCAAACAATTTGCAGCAGAGCGAGCGACAAAACACTGGAAGAAATTTCTTTAAATTCTTCGTTAAGAAAATAATTTTTAATTGGTTTTTATTTATTAAACATTGAGAGTTCGGGGAATTGTTTTTTTTATGCTTAAATGAAGCTCAAAGTTTTTATATTCAACTATCAGCTGAGCTCTTTTTGTATATATTTTGTATTATTGTTGCAAATTGAGGGCTAGAAATTCCCAAGTCTGAATTCAGGGACATGTTTTCGTAAGAATTACGAAACAGACCTGAAGCACTTGTTTTCTAGCTCCTGTTTGTGTTAAATTAGACCTTGACCTTGCATATTACTATCATATTTTTGATAAGTGTTTATTTTTGTTATATACTTTTAAATTTTATTAAAAAAATTCTATATATTTACGTTAAATTTCTTTCAGTGAATGCGAGGAGTCAGGGCGAGACGAGCTAAAACCCTGTCTCGGTCTCAATTCGAACCACTCGAACGCCCCTCGTCGGCGACAGCTGCGTGCAAATTGTTGCCATTTTATGGCATTTCAGTGCAAACGAATGCAGCTGTCCCTCCCTCTCCCTCCTCCTTCCCTCGACACCCTCTCGACACACAGCCCCCACCTGAGAATGCAACCCCCTGCGCTGGCCCAGGCACCGCCCCGGCAATTTAGGGAGCAATTTTCGCTTACTATTCTAAATGTTCATAAACACATTAAAATGATAATTAAAAGAAAATTTCGCCCTCTTTCATTTTTCGCACATCAGCGGCAAAGTTAATGCCGCAATGTTGCATCTGCATTATTTATTTATTATGTATGCAAATGCATTTAATTGCAACGCGGTGGGAGCCGAGCAGGAGAGGAGATGCTGCTGCAGGCGAGGCAACGTCAAACAATTTGCATATTTTAGCATGTAATGAAATTTGTAATAATTCTGCAATTAATTGCGTACGTGTCCTTGTTTATAGCCCACGTAGCAGCAGCAGGAGCAGGAGCAGGAGCTGAAGCTGGAGCCAGAGTCCGGTTTCGTTTTCAGTCTGCTGTGTGGGTTTTTGGCTTTTTCGCCCCCAAGGGCATGGCTGGCCATGGGAGCGCGGACGCGGACATTAATGTTTACGTTTTGCCTGTGAATAAATAAAGCTGAATCTATATATATACCCACATGTAGACACAGTCAGATATGGTTATATATATACCATAAATGTTGCCTTTATTTAAGCCAGAGGGCGAATTTTATAGGACCGAGCTTTAATGGTTTCCTTTAATGTTGCAGAGCTGGCAAATATTTGGAAAATCGATGGCAGTAAAAACTTAACTAATGGGTCTGATAAATATATATTTTAAACAATTTGTTTCTATGGGAAAAAAACCTTTGTAAAATGAATTTAGCTAATTGTTTGTCCCTTTAATGAGCAAGGCTAATTGTTATTAAATTTTACAAATTGTGAAATTGATTTTTGTTTAATTTGCTGAGATAGCTTTCTGTTTATTTGCATTTGAAATTAATGAATGTATCTCCTCTTTTATATTTAAATATTAAATACTTATGAATCCCAATAAATATTTATAAATATTTATTTCACTATATTCGCTATATAAAGCTTCCTTTTCTGTATGTCTAAATGTTTAAAATGTTGTTTTATTTCCAACCCAACAGTTCAACTGAACTCCCGCTTTGTTGCTTTCAAGGATTCACTTGAAATTGCCACATTTTAGGAGTCCGACTTTGACCTGCACTTGAAACTGCCGAAACAAAACAGAACAATCAGCTTTTCCAACCCCGTGCCTGGCGCAGGGTCCTGCACGGGTATATATCCTTCATTGGCGGCTGCTTTTGCAATTTGCATGTTTACAAGTAAATTTCCAACATGAATATTTATTTATTTTACCATTGCAGTGCGGCAAATGGAGTTGTTGCCTGGCATTGTTGTAGCTGCTGTTGATGTTGATGGGTTGTATACCTTCGGCTAGGTGTTCGACATGCTCTTGTTGTTTTAATCCTGCCCACCCTTGCTGCAGGTCCACCCTCACCCTTTGGTGGATTTTCAATAACAAGCTGCTACTGCTGCTTTGCTATTGTTGTTGTTGTTATTGGTCATTTTGTTGTTTGTTTTTAATTGTTTTGCATGTTTTCATTTCATTTGCTGTCGCCGGGGGAGGGAGAGGGGCGGGTCTGCTGAGGGGGCAAATCGACACCGTCATTATGGCGAGAAGAACAACAACAAATATTTATGCTGATTTTTATGCTCTGTCCGGGGCTTATAAAATAAAAGGTATTTAAATTTGAAGATGTCAGCGGCAGATACTCGTAGCAATTGCATTTCGTATCCGACAGATACACAGATACGCTCAGATACTTTGATTTTCATTTCATTTTGATGTTTTTCAATTATGTTAAGGGTCCCAGGCCGACTCGATATTGTTTTCCTTTTTATTTAGCTATTTTTTTCGGCTGCTTTTCCTGCTATTCCTGCGTGGCGCTGTTTGTTTTTATCCTGCAATTGTCTGGACTGGCAGACAGACAATAGATTTCAAGGATGGTTTCATTTCAGCTGCGTCCATTTGTGTTTCATTTTCCTTTTATGGCTTGCAATAATCATTTGGCGTTAGAAGGGAAGCGGAAGTACAGAAGCGAGCCAAAGGGAAGAACGGTCGCAAAAAAAAAAGGAAAAGTGCCAAAAGGAAAGTCTCATAAAATTAGTAGAAATGACTTTAAAATGCCATGTTTTGTCGAACTCACTGCCATTCATTTCATCCATTTTTCCCCCCAGCTCGATATATATTTTTCTTTTCTTTTTTATTTTTTCTGTTCTTTGATGATGAGTTTTTCATTAGTTTCGCGCCGTTTGAGGCTGCCAATTAAAATAGAAAGAGACAGAGGTCAGTCGCTATTGGAAAAATATCTCGACATTCCTATGCACATTTATATAAATGGTTATATATATATTTAGGCACTGGGAGAAATATTTATTAATGGAAGAATAAAGCTTATGAAGCTTTAAGTTAATGGTAAAATCAAGTAAAATATATTCAAAAGTTTGTTTGTGATATATCCTTCACTTAGGGTACTTTTTAGCATTCTTATTTATTTCTTAATATTTAATTATTTAAAACAGTATTTTATTATAATTTTTCTCACTGCATAGATAGGCATGCCGTCATGATGATAAATGAGCTGTGTGTTAGCTGAACAGAAATGCGTGCTAAATGTTATAATTGCCGCCATTCATTCGACTTTATGGATCGAAGAGAAGGGGAATGGTCCGAAACACGATATTTATTTCGCAAATGTTATAAAACTTAAGATAAAGACTGACATAAGGGACACAGAAAAATCAAAATTGTGACTATTACATCGGAGTTATGAAACAAGTTTCAAATAATTTTAGGTATTTCATATATTTCCTTTAACTTACTTTATTTTACTTGAGAACTACGCTTTTGGTTTACATCAAAGACAATTTTTTTCCGTATATTTGTTTATATAGCATTTTATTTTCATGAATTCAGCAAAATATAGTAGTTCTTTCTATTAAGCTTTCTTTTGATTAAGCACTAAATAACCCCTTTATATGTATTTAAAATGCAAACCTTATCAAAGCTTAGCTAGGAAAATTTTTATAATTTTTTCAAAGCTCAGACTATATAAAGCTGATCTTAGGAAGCTAACAAATCAGTCTGCCTTTTGCCAACATGAAGTTTATTACAATCATCGCCACTATTTGTCTGCTGGCCCTTATAGCTGCGGAGAAGGACTCTACCTATGGATATCCCTACGCCCGTCCACCCTACGCTGCTCCACCCTATGGACTGCCCTATAGCAGCTTACCTTACCCCTACAGATCTTGAAATCAAATGAAACAATTATTAATCAAAGCTTAAAATAAATTTTTACTTCTGTTAAAACAATGATTTTACTTATTTTTCTTTACATACAAAATACATGTAAGTTCAAAGATAAAACTAAAGTTGAAATCACCTCTTTAACTTTTATGCCTAGCGCATTATTTAAATTTTGTCATAAATTTTCTCATAATTTGGCAATTTCCCGTCCCCTTCCTATTGAGTTTCCTGCTCCATTTGCACAAGCAAACTGCTCTAAGAAAATAAATTCAGTTTTGTGTTTTTCCTACGCTTTCCTCTCACATTTATCTGGCAAAATGCGAAATTGCGCAACAAAAATATATGTACATGAGTGTGTCGGGCGAAAAAAAAATACCGTAGAGCTAAAATAAACCCTTGAGAGGAAAATAGCCAGGAGACCCTGAAGGACGCACACAGCACAGAGACACCGAACAATAAGGACAAGGACGGCCGAACGGAACTGAAGAGCAGGCAGAATAATAGTCAATAAAATATTTGCACGAACCAAAAATCATTGAAGCGCATCTCGGGACTTTTATTTCAATACAATCCCCAGATATAGATACGGTAGGGGTGCAAAAAAAAAGTGGCCCAGGCATTGAAATAACATTTGGCGAGCACAAAAAGTCCTTCAAGTGCAGCAGCAGGAGGAGCAGGAGCAGCAGCATTTGCCCAAAGAAAGATGACAGGCGAGCGGAATTTAACAAAAATAAGGAAGGGTGCCACAGGTTCTGCACTAAAAGGAGAAAAAGTAAGGGAGGAGGGAGTGGGAGGAAAACCCCCAGAAAGGGAAAACAATTTTCAATGTTTTTGCTTCTAGTCGACGGCACTTTATTCAATGCCAGGAAGATGGCTAGAGCAAAAAAAAGAAAGAAACTCTTTGGGCCAACTTACTCGAGACTTTTAGTCACAAAAATTTTTACCCATGACTGGACAACAGTGGCGGCAAAAAGTGTTCGACCTTTGCAGCAAAACAAAGCAGGAAATGGCTGCCAGGATATTGACAATGGCGAAGGCGGTGGTGCCAGTGGGCGTGGCCATGGCCTCTGAGCAGCGAGCGTGAAGACGAAGGCGACAACCCATGGCCAAGGAGCAAGCCGAGATAAAGCGCATCTTTGGGAGCCAAAGGGAAAAGTTGCAAATTTACTTCCTCCACTTGTGGATCCTTTACTTACTCAAAACCCCAGGAATTTCACCCTCTCCGAAAAAACATTATACGCCCGCCCCTTAAACACTTGAGCTACTTATGGACATTTTAGTTAAATTTTATGGCGATTTCCGCTGGCCTCAGATTTCAGTTTGCCAATCTATTGAAATTGCGGTCGAGCACCGAGGGGAAAAAAAGGTCAAACACATTAAATTTATAATGCGATTGAGAGAAGGAAGAAGAAAGAGTCAGCAGCAAGGACCAAAATGGGCGTGTCCTGTGGCTTTGCGTGGAAGAGAGAGACTTAAGTAGGTCAGTTTTGTCTGTCATAAAATGCAATTGGAGCGCATTAAAGTGCCCTGCGACTCGCAAGTGAAATGTCAAGTTGTAAATAAGCAGGGGAGCGGGAGGTTGGAAGGCCAAAGGATCCGCGATGTCCTGCGATGGGCGTGGGCGTCAAGTGTCGAAATGACCCAAAAGGCTTGACGTTTGATGGCTGATGGCGCTGATGTCACTTAAGCCTTGAGATGTTCAAGGAGATGGTGGCTAATGCCGGCATAAAACTATCCTTATTTTTCAAACCTTAATATTAAAGGGTTTAAAAGGGTTGATTTTATGGGAAACAAATACAGAATAGACTAAAGAATTATTTAATTTTTAGACATAATAAAACTATAAAACTTAGCCTTGATATTTAGACAGTTTTATAAATAGGAAACTTGTTTTAATTTACCCAAATCAAGTTCTAAAAGCACTTATTTTGGCAACTGCCTGAATTAAAAACTTTAAATTTGAGAATATTTAGTAATATTTCCCCCGAAAACCTTTAGAATCAGTTATCTGCCTGCACTATCCCTGCACTTGTTTACATTTCCCGCCACTTTTGGGCCTTTGTTACTATGCAAATGGCCAAACATTTTTGGCTTAAAAGCTTTGTTACGACCACCGCTGAACCAAAGCGCGCTTAGCGTCTAGACGTCTGTTTAGCCACTTCAATTTTCAGCCCCGGAAAATGGGAAATGGGAAAATCCCCCCCTACTCCCTCCCCCTTTTGAGCTACGATTACGGCCACAATGATGTTGATCCGGCCGGAAGGGACCGCCCCATAATTGATATTCATATGCAGCGCAATGCCGTTTGCTTGCATCTCATTAGCGGCAGTCGCTGAATCCCGCTGAATTTATCCTTATATGTACCTGGCTCTTATAAATAAGCACATAATCAGGCGACAAACGTGGCTCTGGCCCTGCCACGTGCATAAATAAATAAATAATCTGCCGCAATTACCATAACTTGAGCTGACATCTCCACTAGGCAGGGAGACTAGGAGAGACCTTCGACTTGCCTCGCTTTTATGACTAACTTGGTTCGCTCCTCCTCGCGGAGGCTGATGATGATGTCAGTCTCTGGCAGAAGCAGCAGAAGCAGCACCAGCAGCAGTCAATAAACATAAATATCGGTCTGAAGTGGCGACTCGTAGAGCGACCCTCGCCTCATCGTTAAGTGTTCGGCTTTATGGCCCAAACGGGGCGAGAGAATTGGCGGCCGGGCTTGGACTTTAATTAGCGCCTGGCCTGACAATTAAATAATATTTTCGCCAACTCACAGCCGTGGATGAGCCCCGCGCTCTCCTCCATCTCTCCTCCTCCGGCTTCGCGGCTCATCGCTGCCCCGCCTGTGAAGCCCGCCGACTTGTTAACTCGCTGCCTGACAGTCTGCCAACAAGTTTTAATTACAAGCCAAACGACGAAGCAAAAATACAAAAAAAAAAATTCAAGAAAAACACTGCAAAAAAGACAAGTAGGAAAAATTTAAATTCATTTGTTGAGTCTGAAAGATACCTCGTGAAAAATTTATACTTTAAGTGGTAAAGGTTTAATTATAACGAAGAAAAATAATCAGTTTATTAGTAACAAAAGCATGAAATGAAATGTAGTTTCAACTTAATATTTAATTAGCAGAAACTTCTTTAAATTATATATAATAATTCAGAGTTAAAATCAAGTCTTTATGTAGATTAATTTTTTAACAGAAGGTTTTTCTCTAAATTATATTAATTAATATAAATAAACTTCAGTTTTTGTTCAACTTTTTCCATAGGCTTCATCGATTTTAATGTCCTATCGTTAAAGTTAATGGATAACGAAACATCTTAATCATGTCACTACAGAAAAAGTATATATATTCTATTTATTACGTTGACCTAGTTTAAGTTTATATTACAAAAAAAGTGAGTTATATAAAACGGAATAATTCCTACAATGTCAGAACCAGATCAATAATCATGCCTGAAGCTACCCTTTTGTTTGGGGTACAAAAAGTGTCTCCCGGCCAGTTAGTTTTTGATAGTCGCTGGCTTGTTTTAATGACTCCTCCTGGCCTGCAGCAGCAGCAGCTACATCGCAACATCTTTTTTACGACTGTATGCAAATATTTTTTCAACACATTTTATGGCCCGTGATTGTTATCCGACACTCGGTTGGTAGTCGGTTTTACAAAGCTTTTGTTCAGGTTTTATGTGTTCTCTAGGAACGAATGTTCCGACCCTCTACCCTTTTCTCCGAGTGTGCCCCTTGGCGGTCAGTCCATCTCCATGGCACTGATGACACATTTTTGATTTGTCGCTAATTTGAATTTGAAAATGAATCGAACGCCAAACGGCAGCCCTTTTTATTTATCTATTTATTTATTTATTTATTTGTACCAGCAACCGAGGAATTTATGACAACTCGGACTGGTTTCGCTTTGATTTTTATTCTCGCTTCCTCTTGGGTGTTGATTGGCCGCCTGACATATTGACTTGCATTTTGTCAATGGCGATTTGGCTCGTTTGATTTGATTTTGATGAAGGTCGTTTCTATTAGCGCCCATAAAAAGGCGGAAATTCGAATCACATTCGACCTTCCCCTTCCCCGACAGAGATTCTATGTCTGAGAAATGGAAATATTTCGGAAGGGTAACGAAAAAAGGTTCAAATTAAATGGAAATTGTGTAACAAACTGGAATTAAAAGAATGATGTGGGAAAAATGTGTGAATGTGCTTTGTGTTCAATTTAATTTCTATTTATTGGTATTTTAATTTAGACTGTTTGGGTAATTAAATGGGAATTATAGACCTGTTGTGTTTCATTTACACAATGAATAATAAATTCGGGTATTTAGTTTGTAATGATATAACTTTAAGCTCTTTCTATCTTTATATACAAGTAACAATTTGCTTTTAACACAGGTTATGAGGGGTTAATTCCACCCTTAAGTAGCGACCTCATTTCTGGCCCCCCTCAAAGATATTCCAACCACCTTTTCAGGTGGCCTCGCCAATTAGCCAACCGAAAACCTGAACCCAATTTCGAAGTTTGCTTTATCGAGTGTGTATCTGGAGTGGAAAAGAGCTCAAACACTCGTTGCAATTTAAGCAAATATATGCAGACACCGGCTCAAAAAAGGCGCACACACGACGCTGCCACATTGATGTGGCAGGGAGGCGGCAAAGCGATAGCCCAGACAGATACAGATATACGGATACACAGATACAGATACTTTATGCCGTACGTGCCAAACAAAACTCCGCAGCCACTGACCCATCCAGTTATTGAAATGCAAAAGCCAAAAGGAAAATTGCAGTAGCCAAGACCATTTGCCACGACACGCAGCCAGGGCGGGCCGTTGGGCGGGGCAAGTGGGCTGCGATGGGAAAATAGTATGCAACATGCAGTATGCAGCAGGCAGCAGGCAGACAGGAACATGGCTGGGACCCATGTGTGCTCTTGACTCGGGAGACCCGCGATTGCAGTCGGTTTGGGGATTCGTGGTTGGATTCGGATTCGGAGCTGGACGTGGTCCAGGACTGCATTTCTAATGTGCATTCGTTGTCCGCCGTCAATCCATTAAAAATCGTTGCAGCGACAACAACAACAACAACAAATGTGGCACGTACGCTGCGCTGCCGCTTCTCGGCAGATAACATTTGTATTTAAAAGACACTTTACGGATTGCCGGCGAACCGGTCTCCTCCAGCTCCAAGTGTGTGCAGCCATTTGTAGTTTATCGGAGGCGAATCTTGAAGTACCGCCCGGTACAGGCCGCATGTCAAAATGTCAATTTTTCGTTTCGGTTTCTTTTTCTTTATCTTTATTTTTTTGCTCTGACTGTGTGGCACGTCCTCGGCCTGTGGCATGCAAAGTTGCCACATGTTGCGTAAACTAGTTTCGTGAGTCGTGAGATATATCACCTGAGCTCGAGTCTAACTGCACTTGCAGAATTTGTATATTGTGTGCAACGATCCCAGGCACTCGACCGTCTGTCATGTTGCCACAGTTAGTATTTGGCTATGATCGGTGGCCCCAAAAGCCGGGAATACGAGTATTTGCGGATCAAAAGATGCCAAGCAACTGTTTTTGGACAGCCAAGTGCCATTATATTGGTTGGGAAGAGAGTTATTTTTATGAACTTACCCTTATTTATGCCTCAGGTTTGCTATCTGGAAGTAAATATATAGAAAAAGGGGTAAATAACTTTGATAATATTTGTAAAGTCATAATATAATTCAAGGGGTTTTCTTATCATTAATTTCTTAACCTTAATAAACCTTGACTTTCCCTAAAAACTATTTTATTTTTCCAGATTTTTAATAGCAAATCGAGAAAAAAAAACTAAGAAAAGCTTAGAAATTTCGCTTAGACCTTTCGCCTATTGTCCAAACCCTTCTTTCTAAGAATCCCACCCACCTGGCATCACTCTGCACGCCATGCTACCAATCCGTTGAAGACTGCGTTGATTGCCCTTGGAGAGCACAAGGCAAAAATAAAGTTTATTACCCAATGTGCCGTGTGCCTTTTGCCATTTGAGAATTTCTGCCAGTTTTTGGCCATTACTTCCTCTTCGTTTTTTTGCGGGCATAATTAAGCGCACTTTTAAATATTTTAACCTATGCTGTGTGTGTGCTTTGGAATCGTAAAAATAACTGGAGTACCGACGGGCCCATAAAAGCGACGACTTTGGGCCACCCAAGACGTTCCTGAGGCCTGGGAAACTCTTGCTAAATGCGTGTGCCAAAAATAAAGAATGAAGAAAAGTCTAAAGAAGTGAGAGGAAAAAAAGGTCAACAATTTTATAGCCATTTCCCGCTTAGGTTTCTAGGTGTTAAATAATAAATACGCCCAGGAATCGCTCCTTCTTCTCTCTTCAGTCGATAAAATCGGGCCAAGAATTGCGTGTGCGCTGACTTATCGTGCTCACAGTTCGCTTGGTTTTCCACCATGATGACATTTTAATAGCTTAGCCCAATCCTCAAAGCAAGCAAAAAAAGAAAAGGCAATACGAATATTTTCCTTCCTTTTACGAGCACTCATAAAACATTGAAACAATGACGAAAGCCCAACACTTTTCCTGTTTCTTTTTCCTGCCTGGGTTGCCACCTCCAACATGTGAGTTTGTACTTGCCCCGGCGGAAACATAAACAAATTTTCCATTAATTGCTTCATTTTCCTAGCTCTCTGTTATCGAGCAAAAACAGAGCTCAGCTTTAAAGATCCTTTGCGAAAGCAATTAAAGGTCTAGAAACAAGAAAAACCTTTTTTCCTGCAGACTTCAGTAATTTAATTAGTTCAGGTTTTTGGGGGGAGAGAGAGTTGGTCAGGAGGCAGTAAGCCATTTAGGCCCCGTCTGGAGCTCCTTTGGTTAGTTAGACGCGCCAAATGAAATCAGACTTGAAGCGAGACAATGTTTAATAATGCCACACGCATACCCACACACCATTCTGGCACAACAAACAGCACGAAAGGTGTGCGAAATGTGTGCGAATGAGCTCACAAAATATTTAATGAAACAAAACATACATTTTGGGGGCAATAAATGCAGCTTTATTATGGTTGGTTGGAGAGTAAAAGGAATTTTGGGATTTCTTTTTTAATTAAATTAAAGTGTTTTAGCAGAACTTTGTTAAGAATATAAATGTATTAAGTCATTTAAATAATATTTTTGATACAATTAAATTAATAATAATGGAAAAACGAGTACTTTTATTATATTTTTATACCATTTTAGGGATTTACAATTTCAGTCAGGAGCTTACAACACTGTAAAGAACACGATTTTGATTCTAAAAACTCTTGATTAGCATTAACAGCCGAGTTGATTTAGCCATGTTTGGGCGAAAAACAATTTTACTCAATTTTTTTCAAACCAAAAATAATGCCTTTTTATGATCGATTTTTATGATAAATTTGGAATTGCAAGGGTATAACCTTTGGCTTCTCAAAGTTAGATTTCTGTCTTGTTGATAATCAAACTTTGCTAAAAACATTTTCTATAAAGTTCAATTATGTGTTTAGTTGCTTATAAAAAAATTTGAAAATGCTTCACAGACTTCTTAAATATACCAAAATTTCTATCTATTTTGAGAATATATTTATTCTTATATTATATTATATATTTATATATTATATAATATATTTAAGAATATAGTTTTTATAATTTTTTCAGAAAAAACAAAGGGTAAGGCTTTAATTCATTAAACTTCACCTGTTATTTACTTAATAATGTCGCCTTCTATGGGACAAACACTATCAAAAACATAAACAAAACCTGGTATAATTTTGCTAGATTTAGTTTATGTCGCACACCTTCACCCCAATGGCCTCTATGAGGAAGTGACAGAAGTTTTTTGTTATTTTTTCCCCCGTAAATGTCATTGACTCACACACGTAACATACAGAGAGAGAGAGAGAAGGAAGAGCGGCGGAACTGAGACAGAAACATAAAATTTGCGGCAATTTCTAGGGCGTCGTCATCGCCGCTGTCGTCTCGTCGCGTTCTGTAGGTGACTTTGGCTGTGCGGCATATAAATAAATATTATATTACCCTCGGCGAGGAGGAAACCTTAGACCCGCAACACATCGTCTCTCTCCCCTGAGTGTGTGGTGTGTGGAGTGTGTGTGTGTCTCTCTCCCCAGCTTTTGTTTGCCTGCTGAGTTGTTAATTAAATATTTACTCTGCTTATTTGCAAAATGAATAACTTTAGCATTTTATTTCACATGGCGCAGTGTACATGGGCGTCTCTCACTCCTTCTAACTTCGAGGCATTCCTTGTTTCTGTCCTGAGCCCACACTCCCATCTCTTAGCACATTTATGCTTGACTTCGGAGACACTTTAAGTTCGCCTTTGGCTTTGACTTTAATTGCCTTTATTGCAGGGTCTAAGTACACTTGGGGAAATTAGCTTAAAATTAGTGAGGAGTTTTCAAGACAAAAATTACAAGAATATAAACTAAGTAGAAGAGAATTCTATGTATTAAAAATAATAAAAATGCTTAAAACCTAGGAAAACATTTTTAAACGAAAGTACTAAATATTTTGTAAAAAATACATAAGATCATAAAATAATTATAGTTCTTTTATAACTCGAAAATTCTAGAAATATGTTTAAATATTTATTAAATATATCATAGAATTCCTTAATTTCCTTTTCTGTGCTTGAAAATAATGTCTTAAGTATAAACATAAGTTATTATTAAAAACAAGTATAACTGCCTTTAGTTAGTCACCAAATAAATTACATCATACGGATTCTCTCACAACCTTCTAGCAAAAAAAAAGAAACAAAAACAACAAAATTAAAGTCGTATTTGCATTCAACTTTCCGCTTATTTTTTCTCACACATTTATATTTATTTATTTATTTACCTGTGAAGCATTTTGTTACGCTTCACATTTACGTGCTGATTGCTCACAAAAGAGCGAAACTTGTTTTCGCCAAATGCCATTCGAAAACTGAATCTTGGCCCGAACTAATGACTTCACTTTGTAGCTGCTTTCCGTCAAGGTGAGGAGTCCAACGAATTTCAGATATTTCAACAGCTGATGCTCCAGAGAACTTTGCATAATTGATTAATAATTTTGCCGGACAGGTGGCGCCCCCAGAGGGGCCACGCCCCTTTGGAGACGAACACCGACGACGACGTCGTCGTTAAATATTCAAATGAACTGCGAGTCGACCGCCTTAACCCATTAATTAGCCCGACATGAGCACGCATTAGATAAATGTTGTGAAACTTGATTAAAAGCAAACAGTTCGATTAGTTCGCATTGGAAAAATTTCACTCTGCCGGTTTAAAGGGTTCCGAGTTTATCGGTAGAGAGATAAATATGACAGCAGAAAGGGGTAACATCTATATGGAGGCGTCATCACCCCTCTCTCGCACAAGAAACTTTTCATTGATTTTACTTACATTCGAGTTTTTGCTGATTTGTTGTTCATATTGTTTGTTTGTTTGTTTGGACTGGGTTTGCTTGTTTGTTTGCTTGTTTGTTGATTTTCTGTTTGCTTGACTCGAAAATTATTTGGGTTAAACCAACGAAACCCAAGCAATCAATGCAATAGTCAAAGCTCATAGACAAGACTGAAAATTGGACTGAAGTACTGGTTATTTTCAGAGATTACTTCCTGGTATGAGCATAACTTTCGTAAAATTATGAAATTCAAAGATTCATTGAGGAAGTGCAAAGTTGAAAACTTATTTCATGAGCTTAAAAATTTAAATGAGAGAGATTTAAGGCTTTAATCGCAGGTTACGTGGGCATATGGAAACTTTTTTACTTAATTAAATTAGTGAATAATAATATCTTTAAGCTAAAGTTCGCCTCCCTAGTTCTTCCTTAATAATCCCATTAATTCGTCTCCAAAAACACCTGACTAATCCAATAAGTTCCTCAAACTTGCCAGGGCCAACTTTAACCACAGGAACTTGAACAGGAGGCGAGTTAATTTGTCGCAGCCAAAACTAGCTTATAAGTAAACAAGGAACATGTCAACGAAAACTTAACACAAATTAACTGGGTAAACACGGAAAGAACCAGAAAATATTTGCTTAATTAACTGGCAAAAGTTTCGGGACAAAGGACACAGACATAGGGGAGGAAGGAAGTGTACACGGGCGTGAGAGCGTGGGAGCCCCGTTTTATTAAAAGGATAAATTCTGACAACGTGGCGTATGCGCAATTAACATTTATGGCAATTAATTATACGATTATGCATACGCCGTGTGGCACGCCGCCTGGAATCAACATAAGCAGCTCGTTGTCTATTTCGTTCTGGCTCCTAATGAAGCCATCAAATCGGAGGGCGACAAAAAGTTTACCCCTTACCCCTTAGCCCCCCATCTTGGCCTTTTCGGTAAGCCATAATTATGGGTAATCAAACAGTTTTATTTGATGCTCTAACTAATGATCTTTTTGTCTAGGCTTCAGCAAGGTCGAAACCCTAAACGAGCCATTCAGTCTCAGAGACTTGAGACTTTAATTAATCGTTGTATCGCCATCAACTCTGATTATTCGAACAGGCCCCGAGGCAGCTCACTCTCGTTAATTGATATGCAAAATCAAATGGCCACTAAATGGTGCGAACTGGAGGATTACGCACAAGTGTTTTAAAGGTGCACTGTAGCTTTTCCTAGAAACCAGGCCAGAGTTCGTTGAACTAAATGCTGTTGGGCGTGTCGAACTTGGTATTTATTTGCCAGAAAATGCAAAATGACATAAATAAATTAAAGAATTTCATTTAAAAGAAGCTCGAGACAGAGAACAAACTAGCCTCCGTGAAGACCAATTAGTAAGCATATAAATATAAACGAATTATGAACGAATTTTCTCCAATTTATTTGCACAGGCTTTTAATACCCCTTTAATTCCGCAAAAGCAAAGAAAATTGAAATGAAAAAGAAGCGTTTTCATTATCGCATACATATTTCACCCTGTTTCTGTTCGATGGCCCATCTCAGACAATTTGTTTTGACATATTTTTGCTCGACTAGGCAGAATTGTTCAAAACACTGAGAAGAGAGAGAGATACAGAGGTACAGATAGAAAGCTAAATCATTTTGTTGAGAACGTTTTTACAGATTGCGGCTTTTCTTGCTCCTCGCCCGACACGCTGATAAAGCAAATTTTTCGGAGCCCCTTCTTCCCCTGCCCCGAGTATCAATAAACCCATAAATTTAAAAAGAGAGCCACCACACAAAATAAATGTAAATATATATGTATATATATAAATTTGTTGTTGTCAGCCCATTTTCATATTTATTTCCCAGCACACACAGCCTCGACATTTGCTCTGGTTTTTGTGGGCGTCAACTATACTATATATGTTTTTGTATATATATATTCGGCCACAACATCATATATCCAACCATCTATCTCTATTCGTCGTGTCTGTTTCTTCAAACTTTGAAATTTTTGCATATTTGTCGTAAATTGCCTGAGTCTGTCCGTTGCCCGATCTCGATTTTATGGATCATGTTCTGTTTGTCGTCATGCTAGTTTTTTGAGCTATTAAATGGTTTCACATTATATTAATGGATTTTTACTGTTCAGTGCTAGTATATATAGATATATATACATTTCTGAATTGTTTACATTTTGACAGTCGGCACAGATGTTTCATTGGGGAACTTGGCCATGAAATACGAAAACATGTGAGTTTAGTTAATGCGAAATCAGCTAAACGATTATCTTAGGCAATATGAGTTCATTAATCAGTTTTGGGAGCTAATTTTGGGGGGACTAAACTTTGTGAATGAATCATTTTAGATAATGTTTCCTTACATTCTTGAAATAATTTCTCTTATATATTATTTTTACGTCTTTGAATCATCACCTTTGTGGCACTCGCTTCTATCTATTATCTTTTACTTTTACGTCTTTGAATCATCACCTTTGTGGCATTCACTTCTCATGAAGAACTGTCAATCAGTTCTTGAATTCTTTCTTTATGGGGACTTAGCCTATCTATAAATTATTTCCACATTATGTCCCCCTGCCCCCCGACGCTTGCAATAAGAACAGTGAATAAGTAAGTCAGCTTTGGTGTCTTTTCCTTACCAGTGCTGTTCCTTTTGAGCGAGTTGCCTTTGTTCCGCATGGCACCCGGGAAAACCACAAATATTGACCAACATTCACAGGGCCCATAAATAAGTAAACAGTCCATTAGTTCCACTTCGCCCCCGCGGCACCCAAGCCACCAATTTCCATGGCAGTCAGCAGCTTGCACAACAACTCCCAGCTCCCAGTGCCCAGCTCCAGTGGAGGTAATGGGAATCGGAAAATCAGAAATCGAAGCCAAGTCACACCCTATCGAGGCATAGATCCAGAGTCCCCCAAGTGCCTTTATCTTATCGCCCCTTTGGCGTTGGCGCCTTATCGCCGAAAGGTAAACAGAAGATAAGACCTGACACAGAGCGACTCGACTCATTTGCCAAATGACGCATGGAGTATTAATGGAACACGGGAAATGGAGAAAATGAAAATGGAAAATGGAATTCGGATTCCATGGTTCATCAACCGGGGCTAAAGCAAATATCAACATAAAAGCTTAGAGAGAATTTGGGAAAATAGGTCAAAAATGAGAGGGTATTTATTATAGATAAATATAGTATATAAAGTTCAAAAAAATGTATAAAAGTGATTACAAACAACACTGAATAAAATAATATCTCTTATTTTATTTACGAATATTTTATTAAGCTTTATTTTCTTCCCCTTTTAAAAGGTGTCAATGGCACGTTCCACCAGCTGTTACCAGCTTTAACTCGCACCTTTCTCCTCACATTTCCCTGTACAACCGATCTTGAAACAATTTCAGGGGACTGGGTTAATATATACCCATGGCATATGGCTCCCAATAGGCTGGCAGCCCCAATTTTAATTGCCGCTACGTGAGCGAAATTGTAAAGCTACAAAATCGAAAAAGAACATCCGTTCCCAGCAGCTGAGTCAATTATGCTAATTAAATTTATGATTGAGCCGATAGTTATGGGCAGGCAGATAATGTTCATATAATAGAGCAGGTTCTCTCCGCCATTCAATTCAGTTCATTGGCAGTTTGTCGTGGATTTAATTGCAAAATATTCAGAGATATTTATTTTTAATGGACTCGGGGTCTGGTTATTAAAATAGAAATTACTTTGACTTTGACTCAAAAAGAATACAAAAAAACCTAAACAACATAATTGAGGTTGTAAAAATGTTTTGATTCCAAGTCTAATGGTGGTCATTGCGGGGAAGTTATTTTTTTCGGACGTGTAATTTGGGGTGATTTTCCTCTGGGGTTTATTAGAGTTTCAAGTATTCGGTTGGTTGAATAAATGTCAAGGCAACAGAATGATGCTTGCAAAATATGATGGGGTTGCACGATAAAATTATTGTGATTGTGGTGGTGGCATTTAACATTTTGCAAAGGCAAATAGGGGTTACACAAATGGCAAAAGGTATGAGGTAGGTACTGGTATGAAACATAAATAAATAGGTTAAAGTTAAATAAGACAAACAACGGTATGCCTAATTTCTAGCTTTTAGAAGATCTATAAAATAATATATCATGTAATCAGTAAATTCTATTAAACAATATATCAACTTTTCGGCACATTATGAAATGTTTTTTGACTATTATTCATCTTAAAAATTCTTCATTCTGTCATCATCTCTGATCCATATTTTTCTCCCCTTAATTTTTCACAGTTCAATTAGTTTTCCCTCCTCCTATTAATGTTCTTCCCATGAAATTACACCATCCAACAAAGCTTTAGGCAATATTATCCAACATTAGCCAACATAATTTGCTCAATCCTTGCACAACTTTGGCCTAATCACATTAAACGGGAAATTCTTACCAAATTGCGGGCCATCGCCAAATGTTTTTGTTTACATCTATCGGAGGAAGACATCAACACGGCGTCAATAATTACAGCATCAAACGAATCGGAATAGGAATCGTTCTATATAAATTTATAAAGTCAGAGAGAGAGAGGGAGAGAGAGAGATCCCGGTGAGTGGGCCCGCATTTTGAGAGTTTTCCCGATTTTTGAGGCAGGCACGCCACATGCTTTTTAACCTTGATTAAGTTGACGTTCTAATGATGCTGCTAATGGCGGCAATGATGCTCCTAATGATGATGCTACTGATGACGATGCTACTGATGATGCGAAGGGGAATGAGAACGGGGCATGGGGCATGGGGAAGCCGAAGATGCTGCCGCAACATCATTAACAACATTATCAACAACAACAACAAGAGCAGCAGCGGCGGCGGAGGAGAAAAGTTCTTGGGTATTTTTTTGTTGTTTTTAATTGCCGCCTGGCACTTAGCTAATGTAATTTATATTACATTTTGCTGCTGCTCTAAAAGCTTTAAGTAGCTAAAAAAAAAATAGAAGAACAACAAAAAAGTAGCGCCGAAGTGCAACATCAGCAGCAGCATCAGTGGAGAGTGGAAGACGGTTGTAAAAAAAAGCAGAGTGGGAGCTGAAGACGTAAAGTTGTGTTTATATTTACCTAACATTGTACTTGAAAGATATTTTCGTTTCTTTTCTCCACCTACCTACCTCCCTTGTTTGTTTATCTAATGGCTAAAAAATATTTAAGCCGTAAAATTCGTAGCTGCGAGATGGCTAAAAGCTGCCGCACTTCTTTCTTGCCTCTTTTTTTTGTATTTACAAAAGTCATAAATACCTTTGCAGCGAGAGAGAAGAAACGGTTCGGAGTCTCCGCCACAGATAAAGTCTCGTCAGGCCTAAAAAGTTGCTATATTTTCAATTTATGTTAAGAGAGACAGCCACCAGGTCACCTGCCTGTTATCTTAAATGTTTTTTTCCTGTTGGTAATTAAAAAGTTTTCTGTTTCAGACCCAGTTAGAGCCCCCACCTCTGCCTCCTCCTACTCATCTCTCCCTCGTCTGTGTTTTTGGCTAATGCAGGTTGGTACGCTCTCCGCTTTTGGCCTTGGCATTTTCGTTGGCATGAATTTTCGGGGGAAAACTGATAACACAGCAGCAGCCGGGAAGCTTTAAGCGGTAGCTGTGGCAATGAGCGGGGTTTGCTTTAAGATTTCGCTTCGAGGTGCTTTTTAGAAGAGATAATGAAGGTCGCTCAGGGATTAGATTGCTAGAAGCAAAGATAAGCCTCATTCCGAGTGATGTCTAACTAGTTTCTTAGAAGCTAATTTAGAAATTTAAGATTATATACAAAACATTTTGCTATATTTTTATGCTTAATCAAAAAACGTGACTGCTAAAGACAGTTCTTAGCATGATGTAAAGCAGCCATGGGCACTGCAAATTGGCACTTGGAGCCGAACAAGCAGGTGTCACTTAATAAAACATAACAAAAAGAGATCAGGTTCCATTAAGCTGTTTTAAATGTTATAATTAATAGATAAAAATACAAATTAACTAAAATCAATGTAAACTGTAAGAGAATAATCAACATTTGCCCGCTTAAAATCACCTTCCACCGCTCATTCTTCACTAGAAACCCTTCCTGAACCACTTTAGACTTTACTCCCATTCCGAATTCCTCGAACTAGGGTGCATCCCAGCATCTTAGACTTTATGCCAGCTCACGTCTAACCCATTCTCCACCTGAAACATTCCCCAAAAGTGTCAACAAGGAAGGCCTACAAGCCCGAGACATTCGAACGGAGCCGAGCCCCAACTCGTTCATTCATAAAGATTCACATCTCCATAAGCATCAGGCAGCAGGCAGCTGGGGCAAGCTAACACGAGTCCAGGCAGCACCTAACAAGTTCTCGGAATTGCACAAAACCTCAAAAAGTTCTTTAAGTTTTTCGCTCTAACGAAACCTGTTCCCCAGACGGAGGCCCCACAAAAGAGAGACGGGGCTCTGGGACTGCGACGGGAACTCTCGTCCCGAGACATAATTAATGATTTCAAAATTTCACAACGAAAACTCATAAAACTTATCGATCGAACTTGAAACAACAAGAAGAGAGGAGAGAAAAAAAAAGAATGTCATGCTGCTGTCAAGGCAAATTTCAGGGCTTTAAACGTAATTCCCTCTTGAGAAAGACAAAATTTAATCACAAGTTTTGGGAATATTTTTGGGAGACAGTTGTGCCAAGGTTTCTTAAAAAATAGGTCTAAGCTGTAAGAGAAACTTAATTAATTTGCATAACAGTTAATTAATTAATTTCAGTACGTTTTAAAAGTCAAATAAAGTCTCTTATTATAATATTTTATATTTTTCAAAACTTAACTGGAAGCACAGCAAAAATTCCTAATTAATAGCTACCAACTTAATTGATTAATTAATTAGTTAATTGCTTTGCACTTGGTCTATATTTAGTAACTACGCTCTTATACATTTTTCCTAGCTATTAAATTATTAAACTACGACTGCCTAGTACTATAACTAATTAAGATCTCAAGGGAATGTAATCAATATGTACAAGTTAATCACTCAAAAGAACAACCTTATAGCCATACATGTAACTGAATTAATTTGTATTGTGTTATTAGCTTAATTAACCAATTAACACTCAAATATTAGGCACTAAATGGAAAAACTTACCCTGACTGAATTGCCAACTTTGAGAACTGGCTAGTTGGCTGAAGCACGCACTGTTTTGCTGTTGTTGTCGAAACAAAATTTGTTGAGTTAAAAACACACAAAATATGTGGCAAGCACGCGCTAGGCTATCTTCGGAATTACTATTTGGCGGCGAATAGTCTATTTTCATTGATGAAGCGGCGCGAGTATATTCATTAATTCTGCACACACACGTACGCCGATTGTCGATTGACGACTGGCGATTGACGGCCCGCGATTGACCCGCGCGCCCCGCCCCCAAAAACAAGTTCCCCGCACTCGCACTAGACGAACCGCCGCGGTGGTGGGAGGAGGAGGAGAGAAGCCGAAGGAGAGAATTTGCACGCGCGAATCTGCCGCTGCTGCTGCTGCTGTCTGCTCTTCAGAATAACGGTCTAACGGTCCGTAGCTCTAGAACATGTCCATACTCCTTCACGTTTTCGTACCGATTTCGGAGGTTTTCCCAGCTTTTGGAGTTTGTGTGAGTTCTGTCGCTCCGCAACAATCATCCGCCGCGTGTACGTTCGCTGGAAAATTTTCGAATAACTGATTCGGTTTCTCATTTCTCAGCCGCACCGTTCGCCAGAGGGGAGGTTTACACATTTCTCAGCCAGAGAGCGTATGGAGAGATATTTTGCTCTCTCGCTTTAAAAGCCGAACCACAAACAAACACGAACGCGAGAACTTCGGCAGACGAACGCAGCTTCGGCTTGTGTGCAAAAATCATATGGTCGGAAGAGAGAGCGAGAGTGAGAGAGAGAGTAGGTGGAATTTATCTGGCAGCCGGCAAAACGCCTCAACTCAACGACTCAAATTGGATTCTCATTGAGTCAGATAAGCCGGTTTGAAACTCGGCTAAGGCGTGCAAATGAGACCCGTGGGTTTTGAATGCTTTTCATTTTCCTTCATTTTTTTTTTTGTTTTTAATATTTTTTTTTGTGGGCCAAAGTCATTTGACAATTTTGTGTGTGGAGTGAGGCTGCATGAGGCACACACAGGTGTGCTAATTGGGAATTATACGTGGGTGAAGCTGAAGGTTTAAAAGGAAATTAAGGATTGTGAATAAGACAAGTCAAATTTATTCTTATTTGAAATAAATATAAATAATGATAAAACTTGTCAAACTTTTAAATTCTTCTAAAATCTATTAATATCAATATTTTATTTGAAAGTGTTCTTAATTTTAAGCCTTTAAAATTTACTTCTAGCTTTAGTTAAAGTTCAAAAAAGTCTCTATAAAATTCTAAGCCAGAAAATTCTTACTAAAATCCATTAATCTCTTCCGCCGCCTACGTCTAATTAGCCTTGGCCCGAGCCCAATTAGAACCGTTACCTCAAGAGGTTCATTGCTCGAAGAGTCTTATCAGATTAGAGGCTGAAGCAAAGGGAAATAAATAGAAAAGAATCGACATGTAAATCTGATTTGATTTTTTGGGAGCGGTCAATGCAGGCTACAACAATAACAATAAAAACAATAACAAATGCAATGCAGCAGTCAAAGATAAACAGAGAGGAAAACCCGA
>VNJR01003752.1:0-21249 GCA_008042585.1 Drosophila punjabiensis
CCGCAAGACAGCCGGCAGCCAAGAGACCAACAAATCCATGCCGCGGAAGTGGTCATGCAAGTGGAAAACGTGACGTACACACAGAACTGCAATGTGGAATTGCGGTGTGTCGGGCGGTGGGCGGTGCGTGATGGGTTGTGGCAGGGGGGAGGTGGGTGGTGGGAGTGATGCTGCATGAACCTTCAAAACCACAATTTAGCGGACGGAAGAATTCACAATGCGAGGCATCGACGTTAGCGCTGACGAAGTGCAAACGGCGATGAATGCAACTGCAACCATGGAAGCGACAGATGCACACTCGAAATAATATTTTGAGCCTTAATTTTGAGATAAATATTTGGTCAATATTAAGAAAACACTTGCCCTAATAAGGGACAACTAAAATTGTGGTATTTTAACTAAGTTATTTACCTGTTTTCTATATTATTACAATCAAGCTTCTATAGCAGCATGTAGATATGCATTTATTATTTTAAAAGAGATCATAATTCCTTAAAATATGTATATTAACATACTCATAAAAATGTTGTACAAGTGCATAGGGCCTCCTCCGCCAGCTGTGTAACGTCCATCCAGATTAGGACCTTACCGATCAAACCGCCGAAACTCCTAACAGAGGAGCGCCTCCTGCCAGCGTGTTCCGGTTGCAGTTCCGCTGCCGGGTGTTTGTTACTGACTGCTCCGCCCACTCATCCATCGGCGGCCGAATGAGGCCCGGTCGTAATGAGTTACGCAAAATGCACTCTCGGCGCCCTTATCCGTCCCTCCGGCGCAAAAAGCAACGGGCCTCCGCGAGTGCTGCATCTATTTTGAATGCCGATGCGGTGGCGGGCCTCTGGTCGAGATCCGCTGCTTTCGAGAACAGTTTCATTGGCCATTGTCGGGAATTTGCATTGAGTATATGCAATCCAAAATCGCACACGTACATCAACGTGTCCTAATTGAAACAGTTCCAGCTTGCCGTCAGTTGTGGTTGAGCCAAACAGGACTCAGTTTTACTTGAAATTGATGGTTTACTGCGGCCGCTAAAGGCCTCCGGAGATGAGAACATCACAATTATGCTTTAGCTTATGATAGCAGAATCTAAGAATGTGTGGAATAATCAGAAGATATATATATTTGCACTCTTTTCAATCAAAATTCAAGTACTATCCCTGCAGTGGGATTCCCCTTAACCCACTTTGTCCGTTGCCTGTTATTTGCCTTTACTCATTTCCACCATCAATTAGCTTTCGTTTAATCACCTGAAACAATAGCCGGCCATTTGAGCTTTATAGTTTGTTAATAGCTCGTAATATGTGTACTCCCATTTGGGGCGGCTATCTGTGCCCCTAACCATAGTGTGCAACATCTGTCATTTATGATGTAATTATGGTTTTTATTACCTTTCGACCATCGTTCACCGCTGCGCACCGTTTCCCCGGATGGACACACTCCCCATGCAGGGCCATAAACTCAATTGGTATTGGCATTGAGCGCTTTTCCGGCACTTGAGCACTGCCATACATGCGCACACTTAGGATACACTTACGTCAGTCAAATATTCCGGACTCGGGACCCTTTCAAAAACCCAGGTACGAGTACGACGGGGGCATTAGATTCGTTTCGTTTGGCCGTTCATCTGGTTTATTGGCCACTTGCTTTAAATTGTAAATCCTTGGCCCGGCAGCCAAGTCAAATGTCATTTGACAGCAGAGCCAGAGCAGCCAGCAAAGTTCTTCGCATCCGACTGCCAGTCCGTCAGTCCGTCAGTCAGTCAGTCAGGCAGTCGCTCGGTAGCCGTAGTCCATGTGGACCAGGGACCGCAGTCCATAGCTCTGGCCTTGTCTCTTTGTGTCACCCCATCGCATCGCAGCGCCAATCCAATCCCATCTCCAGCTCAGTCTCCATCGCCCTGCATCCATCTTTCGGCTTCTCCGGCCAAGTATTCGCAGCTGTGTGGGTCTGCGTAATTGATTCGTGTTAACTCTTGACTGGCAATAGACGAGCAAGCCAAGCAAATGCAGCTCCCAGTCATCCGCCACTGAGGGAAAAGGCAGTCATTAGTGGAAATTAAACAAGAGATTTATATCTACAGGGATCGTAAAGGGACGTCTAAAGCATATTTAAAAACATTTTACGAAAATGTACTTGTTTTTTAAACGAATGGAAACAAGATCTTTAAAAGAGAAATCTTACTTGTAAGGTTAAAAGATTATAAGCTACTTATACTTCCATTAATAAATCATATACAGATAAAGGAGACATTTAAGGAAGTTTTCTCTCAGTGCTGCAACTTCCCATCATTTTGTGGGTCCGGCTCTATGGCCCGACAGAGAGCTGGAGAGTTGCAGCTGGAGCGCCGGCTGAATGGCTGTCTTTGTGCGGGACACATTTGCTGTCATAGATCATGCACTTGGTTAAATCAAAAATTCTTGATGTCGACTCTCGCCTTAGCACACGACTGCAGTCAATGGCCATGGCTGCTATCTGCACCGGTCTGCGTCCTCCTTTGGCATTAGTAATTTGAATTTTATTACGTGAGACCCGTGAGCACCGTTTAATTACACTAAACTGGTGTAAGCCAAAAAAAATAAAAGTGGAGCCCAGCAGACGTGGATTCTGAGCCCCCATTTCCGACCCGTCACGAACTTCTATAAAATATTCATGAATTTGTATTAAGTGCGCGATCTAACCCAGTTTATGCCAACGAACGCAAAAATATGCAGTTTCCTTTGGCAACTTTGGTTATATCCTTGTTCGTGTTACTTTCCTTGCTTTCTCCTTTCTGTCTGTTTAATCTTTTTTCAAAGCTGTTTTTCTGTTTGGTTTCGCATCTATTTCTGGAGCCGTTTGTGTGTTTCATTTCACGACTCGGCTTACCTGCCGCCCCTCGTTCCGGGTCCGGGTCTGGGGATCAGAAGGTTGGGAGGCCGAGTGCCACGGAATATGGTAACTAACGATGATTGAACGCTTTCGGTTGGTCGATTTTGTCGCGCAGATACAAAACCTTCGCACACCAGTTGACACCTCCAGCATCCCACTCGCGCTTTCTCCGCATTTTCACCGCTGTTTCCCCGACATTTTCCCGCCTTTAGCCCCGCATTTTCCCCGCATTTTCCACATGCCAAGGCATACAATTTGCAAAAGCTTCAGCCTGCTGCTTCGTTGCCGCTGACGGTTGCCGAAGCCGGAGCACAACACATGCATATGGAGCCCCTCATACTCCTCTCTTTCTGCAGTTGCAAAAGTTTTGCATGCATTTGGCGCATTTAAAGGATTAACGTCATAAGCTTTGGCGCTACACACGCGATGACAGATGAATTTTACACAGCTGCCAGTCCGCATGTGTGCAGATACACATGGAGAAAAAAGCACATAATTCTAACAATGTATATATAATAAAGATATACCGTAAATAAGATATTTTACGGCTAAAACACATAACAAAATCAGCATCATTTAAGAGATACGAAAAGTACAAAAGCCCGTTAATACTGCTAAATAGAGCTGTGAAAAAATCGATGTCATAATCGATTACATCGATTCCTTTTATTTTGATCGATGCATCGGTTCGATTTTTAAACAATCGATGTACTAAGTCAAGCAAATAGGGGAAATTTAATTGTAATTTTAAATGATTATTTATCTTTCAATAATCGTTTTTAGATTTCCTTAGGACTGCTGTGTGGTGGTGACTCAAGCTTTTGGAGTTTGCCAGAAAAAAATAAATTGTTAATGCAATTTTTACTTTTATTTCTTTTCGTTTTTTATTTTATAAAAATATTTTTTGTTTCTTTTTTTTATGTTGAATAATTGTGTTTACGATTTAATCCATTTAATCGATGATATTTTCTAAAAAATCAAAAATATTCTATGCATTGAGAATAGATTTTTTCCCAGCTCTACTGTTAAACATATCAACATTTTATTTAGTTATTATCATACTTTCTTTTCAAATATTTAAAAGAAGTCTTCTCACATTTTGGAACATTAAAGGTCTTATTAGTTCCAATTTAGCAAGCACTCTTACCTATATTTTTACCCCCTCATAATGATCAACATAAATTCTTCTCTCCTTTGAAATTTCCAATCTTTCTACCAAGTTTCTTGCAGTGTCTTAAGTCTTTATGGCTGTGGTGTGTTTTCTGATGCTCGACTTGCGACTGCCTCCGCCGCCGCGGCTTCTTTATCCGCTGGTGTGTTGCACTTCGTCGTCGCTTTTTGGGATTGCAAACAGTTCTAAGTGCGATTGCCATGCCCCCGCGATGTCCTGGAGGAGGCGGGGAGCCTAAAGTCTGCCATTCTGCTAGGGTCTGCCTTGGGGGCTATACGACTGACAGTCTGTCATCAATCAATAAGATTAAATGTCAGCGGAGCTCCGTTCGCCGCATCCCTGTACTTGATGTCTTCAAAAAATTGTATAAATAAGTTACCATTTACCGTTAAATGCCTAACGATGATTCATCGAAAAATCGATGCAGCTTTCGGATTCGTTAAGAGATGGAATATTATTCGAAACAAATAATGGTAAAGTTTGATGAATACATTTGGTTTTGGAGCTAGCATCTGGCGATTCAATTGCGTATTTAAGCCGCTAAACAATTTATAGAAATAACCAAAATATTGCAGATTGACTGCCTGCACAAGTGGTTAATATTATTATAAATTTGCGAATACGGAAAAATTTGCAAACGATTAGTTGGAAGCTTGTGCTAATATTTCATTTAACTCCCGCCCGGGGACGAGGCCAAATAGTTGTGAAAATATTTCACCATCATTCATGGGGAGGCCGCTAACATTTTTTGTTGTTTAAATATTTTATTTGACTTAAATCAAAATTCGTTTGTCAGGCATATTTTATATAAATAAATATTACAGTTTTTGCTGCCGGCGCACAAATTTTGAGTCATTTGAAGTGTTTTTACGCGCATTTGGCTACGGGCTTTTGGGGCTGCAAATGTTTTTCGTCAACTGCCCCTGCTGCTGCTCCTGATGTTGCAGCTCCTGGTCCTGCTCCTGCTGTTGTGATGATTTAGCGGGCGCAATCAAAGTGATGTGTATAACAAATTTACCGTTATTTATGCATACAAAAATTGCACGGCAATTAACTTTTGCGAGAACGCAGCACGGGGAAGCTGCCGCCCGAACTCGCCATATTCGCATCTACTCGCGTCGATAAAAAATGCATCCTGACTACTAGCTGCTGCTGGTCACATGCGGAAAATCCATGTTGCACATAGTCGCCCCTCTTCCCCGGTTCCTTTGTCCCCCCCGCTCATCCACTGCAGTCCAGTCCCTCTGAACAAATAGCAGTGGCAGTGGCACACCGAGAAAACTAAAGGAGCACATTACTTTGGGCTTATGGGAGTCTATATTTTATAACTAGCTTTCCTTATTGATTTCAATTTCATAAAAATAATATGTATTATGTTAATAATCCTAATCCTAAAATATGTTTGTATCCAAGAGCTACCTCTTTCCTGCCTATGTCAAGATCCTTATGCTTTATTAAGAGAAGTAAACTTTAGGTTTTACTTTCCTAAATCAACCATATCATAATCTCCTTAATGTTTTAAGACCATTGTCTAATTTTGATATTAAATTTATTTCTTCCTCTAAAAGTAAACCTTAATTGAGTTAATTTTTTCTCAGTGCATCTGTACAGCTGGTGCCCCTGTTTCGCTCCCCCCAGCCGGGTTGAAAATATTATTGGTTTAGTTACATTTGCATTTGTAACTGCGATTTACACAGCGGAAATAAAACACAAATCGCAGCAAACCGAACGGAGCAAATTGCACAAAAGGATAGAGCGAAAAAGGACGGCGATTGGCTAGGATTGGGTGTCCTTTGTTTCTCTCCCGGAAAGAATATAATTGCAAATGTCTGACAATTGGTTTTTATTGCTCTAATGGGCGACTCAGTGAGCACAGTGGCTTACCTTTGGAGGGGAGGCAAGATGTCAGGCGAATTTAAAGACAGTTGAATGGTTTTCACTTTATGGAGTTGACTTGGTAAATAATTTGTATCGCTTGGAATGTTATCCCTAATTTTAGAAAAATAGAAATAGGATTAGGAAAGTAGGATAAAGGTTTTATAATATGGGGGAGAATAGTGTCACCGAAGTAGTTTTAAATTCAATTGAAACTTTGGGGAATCCTTAAAAACTTTCAAGTTGTAGTCCATTTTATAGCTCTTGTTCAATGGGTTTAATAGCCTGATTAACATCTAGCTCGTCAGCAGGACTAATACCAGAGATCCTGATCGTCCGTTGATGACTTAAAATGACCAGAGGCAAAATGGAGCATAACGTTATCCTCTGCTACAAACTGGAAGTCTAAAATTCCTTGGCGTGCGCGTTTCAAAGCCGGGCCGAAGAGCTGTCTGTCTGTCCCAGTCGCTCGTTGTATCTCGTTGCAGCACCAGCACCAGCACCAGCACCAGTTCCACTGCCCACTCTCTCAGGACACGCTGCATATCATCAGATAACGAATTTGTGGAGTAGGTGGCAGGTGGCAGGCCTCCAACGGGAGGTTTTGGCCAAACGGATGCCGTCTTGCCAGGTCGCTGTTGTAGCCGCTGTGGCTGCCGTTTGATGATGATGAAATGGCGTGCCAGCAGATACTCGTCCTGTGCACGGGACACGCCCATCCGGCTCACACACATAGACACACATCCACTCACACAGAGAGATTCACAAACTCCTGCACCCGCCCTCGGCACTAGTGTGGCCTGCCAGAAAGGAATGTGCAATAGAAACCAAAAATATGCGATATAATTCCACAGCACAATAGCATGAAGTACATCATCAGTGTGGATTTATGGTTGACTGCTAGAATAGGTCAGCTGCCGCATTTACTCCGAGAGCTGCAACGGCACAGGCAACGGCAACGGCAACATCAGCAATTGGAGCTTTGGAGCCGGGGAGCTGATGCTACCGGCGCATCGAGCTTTAGGTAAATTACATGCACGGGCTCGTGCACATGCCACAGTAAAAGCGGAGCACATATGCCACGCCTACCAAACAAGCGCCCACCCACATGAGCACGCAGAGAAAACAGAGCGCCTAAAATTCACCAGAATTTATTAAAGATATTTTAAACAATTTTTAGCCCCTATTAATATTATAAGAATTTATTTAAAAAATAATATCATATACCTTTAATCTATTACTACTTCTTACCAAGTAAGAGAGACATGAGACTGTCCCCAAAGTAACTACAAGTTTGGTTTCCAATATTATAAATTATCTCATCATTCTAGAAACCTTTTCTATATAAAGATAGCTAACCTTTAAAGGTTTTATCAGAAGAATTTCCTATAGTTTTTCCAGTGCAAACTGATTCACTTTGGGTTTTGCCAGGCTTTGGTGATGCTGCTGTGCTGTCTCTTGTCTCGACTCGACTCGCTCCGTTCGAGGGCGCTGAAAAATATTGAAATCCCACTGACTGACTGACTAACCGAACCGGTCTGAAAGGAAACTCACTCGCTTGATTCTTTTTTCGAGTCTCCGTCCCTCTCTAATGACGTGTGTTTGACATGAAATATTCATACGGGCGACAGTCGGATAGAGCTTTCCTGTTTGCCTGCTTTCCGGGGGCACACGCAGCCGGAAAGGTCCTTAAAGTGTCACCAAGTTTGGAGCGCGCGCCCTTTGGGCAAAATGCAAAACTCAAATCGCTTGGCATTAGTCTAATGGCCGGCCCAACTGGCGTTTGCTTTTTGCCCAAAAAAGCATTAAACCTTCAAAGGGGGAAGCGTCATCAGCGATGTCTTAACTTAACTTAAATTTTCCAAGAAACGTTGCTGACCTTCTGCTGCCTGATTTGTAATTCAAAGCCAGCGCAGGGCTCCTTCGCCGTCCCGGTCCTGGCCGAAACATATGTTACGAATTATAAGGAATTAGATTCATAATAAAATAAAGGAGCCACCGTCAACTTGTAATCAAAACAAAATATTTCCCATTTCCCCGCAGTCCCCAGTCCGTACCCGGATGCCCTGAAACTGTCCGCACGAACGGATCGCCACCCCGGCGGCGGGATACCATCGAAATTTTTGCTCCAGGAGGCAGCCCCAACGGCAGCAATCAGTGCACAGTGTGTTCATGGTTTTTGGTAAATTTCTGGCTGCCATCAGGTGAAATTTGATTAGGGTCGTAAGGGCAATGATTGAGAAAACGTGATCAAATATGTTGCCATAAATGTTTAAATGTTGCTGCTAGCTTTTGTCCCTGCTCATCCCATCTGCCACGAGTCCCCCCTGAGTCCCCTTTGATTGCCATTGTCCGAGGACGGGCAGAGTGCATATGAAAGGAAAACTTGGGTTTATTATGTTGATGACTTTTAGCTGTGATTATCGTTGCCCATTTATGCCTGTCGTCGCCATAACGCTTATAAATGGGCCCCGCATTTCCTGTTTTCTTTTCCAGCTCCTTCCGCCATTTTAATATCTTGAATTGGGTTGCGTGCTGTCCATGCAAAGACGGAATTTTATAAATTATTTATAATTAAGATGTTCGTATAGGGGGTCGAATGATTACTAAATTCTCTTTTCTAGAAGAGATTACTTTAAAAATTGGTATTGTACGATTTAAGCTAAAGAAAAGTCGTAATATAAATAGTATTATATTATAATGTCTCATTTTATAACACCAGCATAACATAGAAATAATTTAATTGAGCAATAAGTATGAGGAAAAAATTCAAAATTAAGTAATTGTGAAATTGATAAGACCCAACATTAACGTTTAAAAATTTCACAATAAAATATATTGTGTTGAATTTAGTTTTAATTTTTGTATTAAATTGATAATCCTTTTCCCCTTTAGCTAGTCATCTACATAAGTCACAATCCAATTAAATTCCACCGCTTTCGACGACAGCAAACACATGTTAACACAGCTGCCCGAAGTGAGGGCCCAAATTAATTAACACTTGTCAATACAGACTAGTTAGCTAACTGGGTTAAGTTTTACTTGGCCGCTTGCTACGCTAATGCAAAGGCACACAGACGGCAAGGTCAAATGGAAATGGTTACCTGTGATCCCACCCCGATTATCGGGCATTATACTGAAATTTCAGCGATGCTGCGGTTAATTTAGATATGGATATGAACCACCTCGCAAATGTGGTTTGCCACACGAACATCGAACTGCCACGCCCACGAACCACACTCAGGGACCAAACTTTGCGCCGAATTTTCCGCTTCCACAAGCACTAACAGTGATGGTCGACATAAAAGCGCTAAAATGATTGATTCAAAAGGTTCTGAAATCGGATTTTAAATAAATTTAATCTTGTTGAACTAGATAGTTGATAATTTGGATTAAAGGTCTGGCTAAGAAAAGTATGAGAGTTTGTTAAATATATCTAAAATGCCCGTAGAAATATTTTTCAAGTGAGAGGGCTTCATCTTCCTTGGAACTTCCACTCTCTGGCTTACAGTGGACATTACACTAAATGCGCCTTTAGTTAAGCAATACTCCTGATGATGGGCTTTAAGGAATTGTAATCTTCTTGCCATACACAAGGTCCATTCTAATCAGGCAGTTTAAAGCGCGGTTGCTGTGAGATGGTTACTATGCCACCACACTAGCAATATAATTACGTTAACCAAGTGGTGGGTATGGATTACGCGTTTATGGCATCTGCATATTGCATTGTGTGCCATCTTAATTTGTGATTGCTTAATTAAACCAATTAGTATCTCTCAGGGCGCGTCCTTTCGCCGGTTAAGTTCGTTGAGGATTTGGATATAGATACATCTATGTATATTCCCTGCAAAGCTGATCATTGGTTGTCTTTTCCGGGCTTTTGTCGCCGGCATAAGCGCATTTGCATAACTTATGCTGAGCCCCGACTGAACAAATGACCCCGCGCCGGGTTCACGCCTCTGTAAAGCTTTAAACTCGCCTTCCAAGGGTATGAAAGAGGTATGTGTGGGTCTGGAGTCAGTCACAAACAAACAAACTCAAGAAAATGCATAAAAGGGATGTTAAAAATAAAATGTGTCTTCTCTTTAGCTGAAAACCAAAAATGTTCGTGTGTATTTGGGGAATAAGTTTCCAGATAAATCTAATTGGTATGTCAGAGTCGGGTTCACCACTTACCGAACTGCTGGGACAGTCCCTTGGGGCATGGCCCATCATTTCTAATTTATAAACCTAATGCGGTGCTGACGCAGCAGTAGCAGCAGCAGTAGCAGCAGCAGCAGCAGCAGGAGAAGCAGGAGCAGAAGTAGAAGCGTCTTCCAGAAAAAGGAGCCAGCTGCATTGTCCTGACTATTTAAAGTCATTTAATATGCAAGTGTCTTTGTCCTGGCCTCCGAGCCGCCTGCCTCTCTCTGCCTCTCTGCAAGTGCAAGTGCGAATGCGAGGCCGTCGACTGTCATATTTATTTTTCATTTGAGTGCAGCGCGGAAATAAAACTTTGCCATTTGGCAAAACAAGGGCGCGAATGTCGCGCTTCTTGGACGCACGTCAGCTGGCTTCCTTCCGGAGCATCCTGCCTTGGTGGAGGACAAGGGGAAGAGTACATGCATTTTCATATAATGCAGCTGCAGAGGATTGTACATTATTTAGGGTCCTTTAAGGAGGCAGCAGCGGATGCCTCGCCTGAATAATTGAATAGGACGCGCTGCGTAATAAATGCTTTCTGCCAATGTGGTGAAAGTTTTCGCACCCCCCCCGCAACCCGCGTGGCATATATATTTATTGCCCCTGCCGCTTACTTTGTTTTGAAAGCCAGTGAAACTCGCAGCTGAGATGAGATGGGAGCTCGCAATTCGGAACTCGGAACTCGGAACTCAGAACTCGGAACTCGGCTCATCGGTTGCCGATCAAGTCGGCTGTCAAGTGGCCTCTGACATGAATTTTTTAGCAGCCTACTTAGGCGGCATAAAATTTTTGCCGCACGTGTTCATTTCCATTAAATTTCTATTAGCGGGCAGCGAGGGGAACTCTCTCTCTGTCTCTTCACAAAAGCCCCAGCAATTAGGCAGAGGAAAAAAACCCCGAACCGAAATTGTTCATCAACATTTTCGGCGTGGGTATGATATCTATGTGCGTAAGCTTGTACTTTTCACTTGCGAGGTATTTCCCGGCCAAAAAACTTTTGCAACTGCAGGAGAGGGTGTGTTTGAAAAAAAATAATTGAAGTAGTGCCACGGAAATGGGCTAGGACGATAGCACGAAATCATTGACAAATACTGAATAATTTATTCATTATTGTTTGTTAGTTTTACACACTAACAAACTATAGTTTTTGAAGTTCTCAGAACTTGGTAGATTTTTAAACTGTAATCTGTTAAAATGTTGTTTTTGCTTAAGTAATATTTGTAAATATTTTAATGAATTATGTACTACATTTTTACTCTTCAATTAAAGTCTCAAAAATAATAGTTTTTCCATACAAGCAACCTTTTATATTATTAATTTATATTGTAGTAATACTTTTCAAAGATCTCTAACTTGTAAGTATAATTGCTTAATTTATTCTAGTATATCTTCGTTTTTTTCTACCTCATCCATACTGCCAGTACACAGGACCCTATGCTTTCCTAATTACACGATAAGATCCTGTCTGCATTCGCTCGCATTTCACCATAATCAAGTGTAAATGATAGCAAAGAGGCAAAAAAAGAAGAAGGGAGAAAAGCAGCCAAAAGTTAAATGCAAAGTTCTGAATGTGAAAATGAGCTAAAGTGAAAGTTTTTTTCCTTTTCTTTTTTCGCCGGCTCCTGTTGCCGGTTCTTCATATTATTATTATCTGCCTTAATTGTTTTTCTTTCGACTTATTTACTTCCAGGCCCTTCTGGCTCATGACTTGGCCGTGTGTGGGTGTACGGGGGGTGAGGCCGAGAGTCCTTGTGCGTGGTTGGAGGTAGGGAAATTTTAACAACTTTGCTAAAAATCTATTATTACGCTCGACACCAGGGCAACGGCAACGGCAACGGCACCGGACCATCTCGTTTATTTCCGCACGGAAATTGCCCTGTGACAAAGCGCTTTTATGAACCCGTCACCACCCACTTTCCACCTCCCACCTACCACTTACCGCAACACCCACCACCACCACCACCTGCTTGGCCCCAGCACCACCGCACTTGTTGGGCCTCTTTCCCTGAGCAAGACATCAGGTGTTCGAATGATTTGACAAAAAGTGTTTGGCGTTTTGTCGAACCGCGTGCCGTAAGATTAGTGCGGATTTTATGGACTTACGCGTCGTCAGCTAAACTGCGCGAGGAGCCCATGGTCACCGCCACAAATCGCCTGGAATACAGAGAGAATTTTGGAGTAACAACTGAGCTTTATTTTATTGAAATGAATTTTTAGCAAAAATGCCAAATACAATTGTCAATTTTTCAATTTCAATTATTTGAATTCATGTTCCTTAGAGTGGAAATTGGGGCAAAAGAGACAACCTTTAAACTAATTATGTACAGCTTAAATTTTCATTAAAATTATCGACATATTTTGTGAAAGTGCAGAATATACAGCCACCTTTCCACGAACCTCCACCGCAGTTGATCCGCCTGCACCTGACCAACTTGTGTCGTTTCACGGCTGAAAGTTTTCCCAGCTTGTGGCTGTCGTTTTTTTGTGGCCCTGTTGTCTGTTTTAATTTGTTTACTTTTATTATTGAGAGATGCCTGCCGACTGCTCTCTGCGGTTCCTCCCCGACCCCGGACAGGCAGCAGCCGTGTTTGATTGGCTCTAAGCCCCCAGACAGGTGCTGTCCCCCGAGTCACGGGGCGCTGTCAATTGTTTCTATTTTTTTTGGGGGATTTGACTTCTGGTCTGTTGTTTGTTAATTGATATTCATACAAGACGTGCAGATCAAGATGTCAATGGTAGAGCGAACACTGAGGGAAATGTAATTCAACTTGGAAATGAATAAATAAAGCTGGGATAATATGATTTCTGCTATGTGCAGAAAGGAGTTACGAGTAAAGGCAGTAACTCGTGTTCATTAATACATTCAAGATATAACAGGCTTTACAAATTAAAATGAATCTTAAAGATACATAAAAAAGAATAGCCTTTGCTTGACTTTGCTTAATTTTTCCCTGTGAACTCCCTCCTCGAGCTGACATCAAAGGTTGTCCTTCGCGTAACTGGACTATCAATGGCCCTGGCGAAACAAAGGCACGTCCGAGACTCATTAATAATTTTCGCTGTGCGCATAATTATATAAAACACAGGAAATTGCTAAAAAACTATGGCAGCCAACAGAAGCACAACCCGAAGTAACATGGAAGCAGCCAGCAGCAGTTTTGAGCTACGATGTCAACGACGACGATGACGCACTTAACTTTTAGTGTAGCCTGCAATTTTTACTACACAACCCCAGCTCAAAGAGCTCTGGCCATCGCAAAGCCATTGCCATCGCCATCGCCCGTCATTGTCGATGACTTCGCTCTGGCACTTGGCTGCAACTTTGTCTGGCATCAAAAAACAGGAGAGCGGTCCGACGGCCAATAGCTGCGACCATAACTCTTTGTCCCGCTCAGCAGTTATTGAACATTTTCAATTACTTTCAGTTGAAAGCATAAATTTTTAATAATTTGAAACATGATAAAGGGAAATTAAAGGCGAAACTTTGTCCCAGAAAAGGGAGGAAGGCGACGCACAAAAAACTGTAGGGGCGGTCCTGTGGGCGGATGGCGTATTGGATGTCGCGCAGGATGTTTTATCAAACTATTATAATTACGTTGGAAAGACAAAAATTTTAATAAATGATAACTTTTTTGTCGTCAGCTCGTCGCAACTTATTAAAAGTATAACGCACAGCGTGAAGGATCTCAGACGGGATTCAGGACTTGGGGTTCGGGGCTCCTGGGGTAGGGCTCGTGAACGTTGCTTTATTAACGAAATGTTGGCAAGTAAATTTTGTTATCAAAGTTTATTATGCCATAGGATGAACGGTGCTGGACACGGCTGCAGTGCGAATATTTAAATAGATTTTTAATATATCCAAAGGAAGCGGACACGAAGCAGCAGTGACATCCTTCGTAATTTGATTAGATTCTGGCTGCACTCCTTGGCCATGAAGGAAGCACTCCGGCAAAGTGCTGGATTGTCAATATTTGCCTGGGATATTGAGCAAGGAACCCTTCATGTCCATGGGGTTTTTTCATGGATATTTTCAGCGGGATTAATAATAAATACATTTGCGCTAATTCGAGTACTTGAGTTAGTAAACTTAAAAAGCTTTTTTAAAATTAAACTTATGAGATATATTTTTGGATAAGTAGATTGTTGAGTAAGTTTTATTCATAGGGAACCCTTTGAATCTGATCCTTGTGCGAAGTTCAGCCAAGTTTCTGCCTTAATTTCCGTCTCGCTTCTGTATTTGCCAGACTTTTCGCCTTGTCACTCAACCCGAGTACTGAATATCCAATAGAAATGACACATATGTGTACATCTGTGCAATTGTCCTTCGGCTCCTGCTCGCACTCATTCATTTTTAAATGCGACCGAAATACTTGGCCCATTTTTTACTCCTCGCTGCTCCTCGGCAGATTTCCGAATTGTAGAGTTGCCAAAATGGCAAAAGTTTTTGGCAAATTATAACGGAGGCACATTCGCAGGAGCTGAATATTTGAATTTAATTTCGAGACAGCGGCTGAGTCAAGAAAATGGAATACTGCAATGGCGACAGCAGCTGTTGAGCTACTTTAACAGTCTGCTAGCTCATTAAGTTGCCACACACTCACGCAGCCAGGATATATTCGAGTGTTGCGGAAAGGAAGAAGGGAGCTAGACTCAGAGCCAGAGCCGGAGCAATATAATGCGGCACACAAATAAATTTGTCACAGAAATTTTGCAACTTTGTGTAATCCGCGAGGAGAAAGGGGCCATGGCGACGGTCCACCCAAGAAACCACAGCGCACAGAATCTAGAAATCAACGAGTTTATCTCATTAAAAAGTTATTTTCCGCAGCAGCTGCAAACACACGCCATCGGGGAGTGGCAAGGCGAAGGCGCAAGGACTTTTCCTACACATGCCAACACAAGAAAAGACCGTGGTTCGTCGCCAAGGGGGCGACCGGGGGGTGCCGAGCCCCGCCGCCATGTGTACTTAAAAGTACAGCGAGCTACGAAATATGTAAATCCACTTCATTTAATTTCGCATTTAGCCAAAATGCTAACAGCAAATGACAAATATTCTTGTTAAGAGGCATAAATGCAGCAACGCCAAGGGAAGCGGGAAGCTCAGGAAGCCGCGGGGAGGTGTTGGTCATACACTAAGAATTTATTCTATAATTTATTACAAATCAAATCAGCATCTTTTTTAAATTTATGTTGCTCTTATTTACAAAAAAATAAATATACTCAAGGCCTTAATTTGAGGCATTTGTTAATCGATTTTAGAAAAAAATACCTTTTATTTTGATAAGAAAATGGCATTATTAATCTTTACTATAACCTAGAAAATTCTAATTAATATTACTTAATATTAGAATATCTAAAAACCAAATTAGATGTACATAAATTATATTTCTTTAAGTGTATAAAAGACATTTCCTTAGCCGTCTTGCCTTAGCCAGACTCGACTTGACTTGGCTTGGCGTCTATCCAACTGGGCCTTCGGCATGGCATAGCTGGAACCAGAACCAGAGCCAGAGCCTCCTGCTTCTGGCAGTGTCATCGTCGATTTCTGTTGCCTTTCCTGCTGCTGGTGCTGGTGGCGGCACAGCAGCGCCTGTGCTCGACATACTTTACTCCAAGTATTTTCCAACTCCGCCGCCGTCGCCGCCAAAAAGACAAAGTACATTTCCGTTGGCAGTTTCCTGTTTCCGGTATTGCTTTGATCCACAGCAGCAGTCCTGCCAGCAATCCTTGCCGCAGCTCATTGTCCTGCCGGTGACTGCCAGCGTTATTTCCATAATAAATCGAAGCATCGACTCGAAAATTAATATGGCTAAGTGCCGGCGAAAGCGAGAATGGCAAATCAAACAAACAGAAACACGCAAATGAAGTGCACGGCCAAAGGCAAGGTGGGAATAGCCAATGCCTTCAGTGCAGCAGCTGCTGTTTTTGCCAGGCTAAGACCCAGCATTTGGCCATCACTTGGCTCCCCTGCTTCCATCACGGCATTGTTGTCCACCAGCTCTGAATGCTTTACGAGTTTGGTCAATATTTGTGCTGCGCTTTTGCGTGTCCTGCCCCTGTCCTGCTTGGCTGTAGCTTCTGCATATGCAGATGTTGTAGACGCCGCACATGTGCACTCAAAAAATCAATTGGGTAACATATAAAACTTAATGATCTTATTTAAAATAAAGCATTTATTTATATATATCTTGATACAGTACAATGCAGAGAAGAGTTAGATCGGTTCCTTTTGTGTTTATATTTTTATAAAAAAAATGCCACATAATTTTCCACAGATTTCCCTTATTGCCAAATTTATCTTGTTTTAAACTTTTCGAATATTCCAAAAGAGGTGTGATTTTTTTCTAGTGTTTCCCAATAAGGTTTCACCCAACTCTACCATCGGTCTCTCCATACGTTTTTTCAATGGACTAACAAACATAAAAAGGGGGCTTACACCTCGCTTAGGCTTGCCCACACATCGGCTTCGGCTTCGGCTTCGTCTCTGGCTTCGATGGGCTCTTGGACAGAGTATTTACCTGCTGCAGCTCTCCTTGCTTTTATCCTTCCCCACCTGAGCTGTCGTCCTGGTGCGGTCTCTCCAGTAGATTAGCATTCTGACCGCTTCGGTTGGCCCCTTGAAAGTGCCCGGGCATGGGGAATTCGTTCTCGACAAAATTCGGCTTTCTTTGCCGTGTGCTCTCATTTGGTGTAATGGATAAAACTTGTCTAAAACTTATTGAATGTATTTTCCATTTTACGGATGGATATTTATCAACTTGAGATAGTTTTCCCTGCTGCTCTCGCAGTTGTTGTTGCTGCATGCGGTCGGTTTGGCCTAAATGCATCAATGGCCGATATAACAGGCTCACTCGTTATTGGAGCCCACTTTTCAAATTTTGCCCAAAATGTGTGTAGACAGTCGAACTGAATTATGCACACGTGTTATGTGCCTTTAAAATGAATGTGGCCACATTACGATATATATGTCTGTCTGTCGGCTTTGGCCTAGTTGAATCGGATAAATCCTTAAAGTAATAATTGATCTGCTGCACCGATAATTCCCTTTACGAATTATCAAGTCAGTTTGTCGGAGTGTAAAGTGCTTTTGAGATCTCTGAAAACTCACATTTTTTAGATTAAAATTAATAACTCAAAGAGTTGGTTATATAGAATGGGTAAATGAATTTCATCCCAATACAAATATATTTCAACAAGGAAATAATATAAAAGTCGACTTTACCGGACCCTTACAGAATATTTCTGGTTGCCTCGTAATTTCCTTAATTAAGAATTGTAAAAGATATATTTTATGTATAAATTTCTATTCTTTAATTTACACATTACCTTTGATACAGTTTAAAACCAAGTTCATTCACACAGTATTCAGAATTACAGATACGAATTTAAACTTTTGCTGTTATTATTGAGCCAACGAATATATAAATATTTATGTACTGAATTCAACATTTAAATTTAATCCCGTGGCATATGGACACCCTTAAAGTGACTCGCATTTCCCAGGGAAGTAAGGTCCTAGGTCCTGCCGTCCATCCTGAGTGCATCGATTAATACTTCTCTGAAACATATTAACTGTCCGGCACAACACACAAACACATGCCGGCAACTTTGTTTGACCGCTTTGAGGTTTTAATTTAAGCTGCGAGCGAACATCCTACGAGGCGGGCAATCAAAGGTCAACCACTTCACTCGCACACCCACCCACCCACACACACACACACACACACATTCTGGGAAATACCCAAAACTTTATGCATCATTTGCATGGTGGAGGTCGTATACCTTCAGCCCGGTGGGCATTAAGGGAAATCAATCCAGTTGAAAATTAAAGCAAACTTATTCGAAATTCCTCAGAAGTTGTGTCCCCATTTACTGGCAATTTGTTGTCGCCTTTGAGTTGCCTTTGTGTTATTTACTAAAAACTTAAAGGACTCAATAAAACAGCCCTGGGATGCACGCGCTATCCTTCATTTCTTTTTTGATCCTATGCAAACAGGCAGATAAAAAGTTACCCAGTAACTGACAAAAGCAGAAAGCAGGTCGTCTGGCTCTGATTGTGAGTTCTGAGATTCCCCGCTTCTGCTCCTCACAGCTTCCTTGTTTCCTTGTGTGCCGAAAGGTCAGCGTTTGTGTTTGCTTTGTAATTTGTTTATGCAAAATTGCCAGAGCAATTTCATAATGGGTCAAAAGAGAAATCAACTTTTGTCGAGAGTGCTTTAAAATGCATGACAACCACAGCCAGTAGCCGGGCCGGAAAATGCGCCTGATTGCTGCCAGGTTGTTGTCGTCGTTGGCTAAATGGACCGGATGTCAAAAACTAAAGTTCCCAGTTGTTATTTTCCTTTTTTTTATTGCTTTTCTGTGGGTATCATGCTTAGCTAAAGGCGCTTGTAACGCTACATTTATAAAATATGTCCTTATATTTAAAGTACGTACAGCACTCACATTAATCCTGGTTTCTGGTGATTTTTATGAATTGAAAAATTGACAAACATATATTACTTTTTAATACATATTCTTTAAAAGTCAGGACACTTTCTGCAAATATATTTCACCAAATCTCTGAAAGGGTATACAGTCTTCAAAGGTCTGAATTTAGATAGCTTCCTCGGTGTTTGTTATTGCCATCGCACACTCACTCGAATGGTTCTGACCGCCATTTGCTGTTTGGACGCCGGACCGTTGGGTTGATTTGGCTTTTAGTTTGCCCTCTGCCATTCCTCTTTCCCCACCCCCCGGGTATTTTCGCCTTTGTGCCATAAAAAGCGTTTCCTTTCGGCCCGAGTCCTTGTTCGAGGCGGTGAGTTAGTTTTGCATAGTTTAGGACTCTTAATTCTACGCATGTTGCTTGACAACTTTCCAACTGTCTGCCCGAGGTGCCGAGCAGAAGGACGCCTTATGCTCGGTGCTCGGCGTTAATATGATGAGCATTCTTTCGCCGTCCCCACTCCGCACTCCCCACTCCGCACTCCGCAGAGGTGGCGGCAAATTGCATTCCCGTGGGATGTTTGCACGGAATCAATACAATATTGGGATCGAGTCGGAAAAGTAATTGCAAATGTTTGCAAAATTGCTATTTGATGACGGAAGTGCAATGCATTTCCCGCTTGCGCAGTCTGCACTGTCAATTTCCAGCTATATATACCGTATATATATCCATGTTCTGATGTCGGATGGCACCGATGGCAATGGAAAGAGCAGAGTGGCACACCTTTAATGGACAGGTGCGGGCTGTTGAAGTCGAGCAGCTGGGCAAAGGAAGCAACAGTTGAGTTGGGGAAAAAACACCGAATAATGCAACTTAATAATATGAAATTTAATGTCTCAAAATTACAATAAATAAATTAAAAGTTACTCTTAATATATTTTTAAGATTAAATAAATCTAACTTTAATATATTATTTACCAGTATTAAAGCATGTTTATTACATTGAGAAATCTCCTTTCATGCAGACACTCATTTCTTACTGCCAAAGGCACTTTCTTTTAAGGTGTCGCCATGCAAATAAAATGCACTTATATTTCCATAATTGTCTGAAATGGTCTCGCGTTTCTTTAATCATTTCAAAAGGCAGGTCGAGGCTGGATTAAAAGCTCCCGAGGTGAACCACTTACTGCATTTCCACAGCACCATATGCCATATATATATATATGTACATATATACATTCAGGTGAATATTTATTTACCTGAATGGATGACCAGCGATTACACGAATCCCAGTCGCAGTCGAGAGCGAACCGATGAATTTGCAAGTGCAACATTTCACTGTCACTTATGCATGTCCGCCTGTCATTTAAGTACAGCTTGACTCGGCACAGAATCTACGAATATATATATGTATATATATATGCACATGGATGTGTGCTTAATGCACGGCTATATGTTGTTTTATTAACGACAGCGAGACGGCCGACTTCCGCCGCGTCGGACTGCTGATGGGTCCAGTGAATTAAATTGTAAAGATTTCTCTCGCACTCGCGAAAAAGAGGCCTTCGCTTTTGATTTTTTGATGTGCCTCAGCCTTCGCCCATTCAGTGCGCAATTTAAATTAATTCCCCAGCAGATTACAGCCATTACACCGATATAATGTACACAACAATTAACGTTGTGCCAAGACAACGCAATAAGTTGCGAGTCACTTTGCAATCCTTCGAATGCAATAAGTGAGAATTCATGTGGTGATTACAGAAATTCCACCGCTGTTATTAATCCTTTTTTGGACCGAATTAAAGGAAGACCCTGAGGATAAAGCCTTTAAATAGTTCACCGATATTCTCTTAATTTTTGAAAATTACTGATTTAAATTTAACTCTGTAAATTTTAAAGAAGGTTAGTAGGTAAGCTTTCGATTACCTTAAGGCCATGCTCCGAGTGAAAACTGAGGGTACCTTAAATATTCAACAAGTAAAATATTGACTGAGCATTTTCCCGAGAACCCATCTGGTTCGAATGCTTAAGCCCCAGTCAGCCAGGACAAATAAATCTCGCGGATTCACCCCCGTCACGCGGATGCGTCGAAGTGCTGCTGAAGCTTTCATTAAACTGACAACGGCGGGTGGAACAAAGCGCCAAACTTGGCTGGCATTGCGTAATTGACTTGCTGCTGGACCCCAGGACCTCGATCCGATGGGATGGCTAAAAGTTACGTCCTTGTCATAGTTTTATTTGTGCCCGCCACCCCAAGTCCAGAAGTGGCTTCAACTTGTGGCTTTGCTGGGATTCAGTGCTTCCAGTTTGTCCCTTTTTTTTAAGGATTTATACTTTATCAAGTGGGAATATTGTTTGCGAATCAATTATTTCGTTGATTTTACCTACTAAGTGTAAAATATTAAGGAATTAGAAGTTAATAAATGCATCTTATTTGGGAAAATATTTTATAGATATAGAATAGTATTATATATCGTTCTTAGTTGATTTTTGACAACGTTTTCGTATCACTCTTTATGAATTTTTAATTTTGTGAACTTTATTTAAAACTATATTTAATTATTTATACAGACGCAATATATAATTTGAATTTGTTAAGAATTTATTTAGGGAAGCACTTACCTGTAAGGGATTTGATATTTCCCCAAGGCCGCATTTTTTGCTTATTTTTTTGTATCTATTTCCTTGACTTTTTCCGCGCTTACTTACGATAACTTTATGACGCTTA
>VNJR01003754.1:0-232373 GCA_008042585.1 Drosophila punjabiensis
ACATGGTACCGGGATTCGCACGTTATATTCGGTTTGTATATATTGTATATTTTGATAACACTTTTGATCTGTCGGCTCTTGGGGTATAACCTTAACCCGCTTTGGTTTCACTTTTATCGCTCGCTCTTTCAGTCTGCGCGCTCCAACACTTTACGCTCATTTAATTTTCTCTTTCCGCTCGGTTCGTCTTAGGCCTGTTTTTTTATTGTTTGTAATTTTTAAGGCGCGTCAACAATTAGAATAAATAATATTTGTTTCGCCAAAACTGTGAGTGTGTGCGTGCCTGGTGCTCATTTGAATTTAATTTTCGCTCATCACGACCGTTTGTGTGTGTGAGAGAGTTCATTCGCCCAAGAGCGTGGGGGAACGGGGGCGCCATAGGGGCAACGAAGGGGCTGCGAGAGACCGGCAGACAACCTATTTAATAAAAAGTCGAACTGGGCGGGGGCTGGGACTGGGAATAGGGCCTGTGCTCGCCTGTTGCTAATCGGACCATGCCTCCAAAAACTAGAATAGCACACCAACACACATGGTGTGGCGTCCATGTAAAGCGGGCGAGAGAGCGCACGAGAGCTGGCATAAACAATGTTTGTTGTTGCTACTGCTGCTGCTCGTGTCGGCCCCACAGAGAGCGCAAATGAGGAGATGCACAGAACAGACTCCGTGCTTGGAGCATGCGACAGCCGCGGGGGAGGAAAGAACAAGGCAGACGAGTGCGGTATAATTAATAGTCCGGCTTATGAGTGTTACGTATCATCTTGAGTTATGGATTTCATTTAAATGATTTTATTTTAGACTTTATTAAAATAGTTTTATATGCTTTGCGATCATATTAGGGTAATTTAAGTTTTTTGATAGCGGGAACTAATAAATGATTACGTCGAGGAAAATATTTTCAATTAAATTTGAATCAACAAACTTTAAATCATTTCTCTAGTTATAGTTCTAGTTCAAGTTTTTAATAAAAAAAAACCTCAAAAATTAGCCATACAGCAAATTTTTTTCAGTTTAATGACACGAAATTTAATAAAAAAAAATATATATTTGTCATTTGCTGCATTCTGCTGGCTGTAACTAATATGCTCTGAATTTTGATATTGTTGTGTAGGGTACGCGAAATGCACTCAAAGCTTCTTCTTTATGATGCAAATACACATTTGCTTATATTTAGCACGTTCTCTCCACGCTCTCTCTCGCCTTTGTTTTGAATTTTGAAATTATTGAGACGCACTTTTAATCGTTCTTAGTCTCTTTTTAACTTCGTTAATTCGGCTCCAAAACTAGTGAAGCAGGTGAGAAAAACGTAACCTCTCTCCGACCAGCTGATATTTTCTTTATGTGTATGTGTGTTGGCCTAGCCGTCGACTTATTGGCCCCTCCGCCATTCCAACGTCTTTCGCGAATGGCAGAGTTGTTGTTTTTGTTAGTTTCGCCATAGGCTCACCTACTAAGTATTTAGTATGTAGTTCTCACTAAAAAGTATATCAAATTCTAAGGCTTTTCAATGTTGTTGCTTTTGTTATTGTTGTTGTTTTTTTTTTTCTTGCCTTGCGGCTTATCACTGTGCATGTGAGCGGGGCGAATAAGAGAGAGGGGCCGATAGGACAAAGGCTAAACCCCAGTGCAATGTAAGCCACAAAAAATATTGAGTTCGATTGGTGAAAAATAAGTGATTATCACGGTGTTACTACAACTGATAAGGGAGCTGCAGCCAGGCACACACGCACACACACTCGAGCTCATACGCACACACGCACAGAGCGTACAATTAACTGTTGAACATTACCGCGCGTAATTATATAGAGGGATATATCGTTTACAGAACCGAAGAGCTGCGCGATCTTTAGCGGCCGTTGGCGCGGCACGAAATGAATTCAGGAAAGTTGAAAAAATATGAACCAAGCTGATTAGCCCCCACTCTCCCCCGTTGCTGTCGGCGAGAAAGATAGCGAGAAATAGGAGAGAGAGAGCGCACATAGCGCGAGAGAGCGTCAGCTATCAGCTGTCTTTGGCTAACCCCCCCCCGAAACACAAGGCCTGAGGTTTCTGGGGTTCTGTTTATGCGTTCTGATGAGTTCTCTTTGCCTCGAGGGTGTTTTTATGTTTATTCGAAAGATGTTTTGGGTTGCTCTTTTCCTTGTATTTTTTTAAGGGAAGGTTTTTCCGCCACAACTCCTTTGTTTTGGTTTTCGACTCCTTTGTTCCAATACGAATTCCCAATTTGCAGCCAAACAAAGGAGCTGAAAAACCAGTCAAACCAGTTTTCATGACCGTCATTAAGCTTGCAACGGACAAGGGAAATGTAGTCAAAGGAAATCATAGAATTATGAATAAGGTGGGGTTATGTGTAAGTCACTTCAATATTTCTAATTATTTCTAATTACTCTACGGTTTTTGATTAACGTATGCTCAAAATTTGAATTTAAACGCTTCTTTTTCCAACCATCTGGCGACACTGCCAGATTATTACACGGAACGCGTTAAGACTTGTTTGCTTCCACTCATCAGCTGACAGCGTTGCCAGCTTATATTTTTTGTAATTACAATGGCGGCGAATTTTGAACGGTATTTATGATTTTTTCTGTCTGTGCAAAATTTGAATCGAAAGAATTATGTAAAAAATATCGATTCTTTATTAATTTTGAAATAAAATATTAAAATGAAAATGAAAAAAAAGAATTCGTTTTAAAGAATAAGTAGAAAATTAGTTTTTGGCTTCACAGTTTTAATCTAAAATGCCATACTTAAATAAATAAAAAATTACTAGCTATTATACTTGCATATGTGAAAAAACTATTATTGCAGAAACTATTGATCATTCTCATATGCTTTCTAAGGACTAATATTATATTTGAATAATTGCAACGTTTAGTAAGGGAAGTTGTTCTATATAAAGTCTTTCGCTTGTGAAATTCAAATTTCAAAACTTACTTTATTGGAGATCTGATCTTTTCTTTCAAAAACTTAACCTTTCAGAATATTTTGCTTATGTTAAAATAATAATATTTAATTCTTTTTTGTGATAATAATTTATTTACGCCTACTTAACTGACTCTCACTGTTCCATTGACGGAGCTTTAGACACCCCTCCCAGCGGTGAGAGGAGCCAAACTTTTGCGTAAAAGCTCCCCCAAGTGCAGAAGCAACACTTGGCAGTTAACAATTGTTATCATTCCGGCACCAACGCTTGTTGCTTCAACGTGTCTCGGTCAACGCGTCGGCTACGCAATATTTCCCGAAGAGCACTCCGACCCGAATCGTTACATCGTCGGCCATCTTTATTACCAACTTTTTGGCGCGAGCCGTGAATTTAATCGGAAGCGTGCAATGATGTCAAAGGGCGTAGGCATCATTAAGCATTAATTAAAAGGATAAATACAGTGTAATCTGAATAAAGTTCAGACACAGCGTGCTCAATGATTATCCCAAAAGGGAAAATTGTGTTTAAATCAGTAAACAGGAAGTGAGAAGTGAAAAGTGAGGTGAAATGAGCAGTTCACAGAAATAAAATTGAATGAAAACCAAAATTCAGTGAAGGAATCATCAGGGGCAGCAATAACAAATATATATAATTCGGAATTTATCTGAATGAAAGGAAAATGTAAGTGAGCAAACGGAAATTCAATTTATTTTTGAGCATCCCGAATAAGTGCTGATTGCTGTGGAAACTATATCCATTCGATATTTGTTTAAATTAATATAACTTCGACGTGTGAATGTTTACTGCAGCGCGGATGAGCAAAACAAATAGCCAAAAAGTGTGGAGTGTAAACAAAAGTTGAAAATGATTGCGGCCAACGCCATCGGTTGAAAAGTCAACAATCGGCAGCTTATTCGAAAGATACCCCATTGGGAGAGCACAAAGAACCGTCCAGGGTGAGTCTAGAACAAAAAGTATCTCTTGTGTATCTTCTGGGCTTGAGCCCGCCGCCTGAGGCTTCAAAAAGTTATTGATTAGATAACGATGATGTGCTGTGCTGTGTTCATTTCACGGGGGTTATGTACCTACAAGTTTTTGCTACGGAATTCTCGGAATTCCCGAATAATTTCTCTTGTTCGGTGCATTATTTTTATCGTTCGTGAATTACGCCCTGATTGATGATCGGTTCAATTGCCGCACGCACTGCGCAATTGATATTCCAGTTGACTCCGATCAATCTAGACGGGGTGTTGATGATGCCTCCACCTCACCCAGGTAATTGCTTCGACTCACGCCCCCTTTTGGGTCACACTCTACTCGCTATATGTAGATATATGTATCTGGAGAGAAGGGAAAGAGTACCTCTTTCGGGCGGTGTGGGCGCTGGGTTATTTCAATTTTTTATTAGATTGTGCCACGGTTATTTTTTCACTTTTGGCTCCCAACTTTTTTGTTCGGTTTTCGGTTCGGCAGCGGCCACTTTAAGTGATAAGCAAAGTGTCGCCATTTTTACCGTGCGTTCGTGATTGTGCCTCGTATATATACCGCTATATATATTTTGTCAGTTTAGTGACTCCACTAATTATCGAACTAAAAATTATCACACTCTTTTAGCATGGCCACCGCGGCCTCCTCGAGTTACCCCATCACGGCTTTTTATTACAGCTTAAAGGCATGTTATTTATTATTGAGAGAGCAAAGCGAAAAACAATGCCGATTCCTTCGATTCAGTATACATATATATATATTTGTATATAGCAGTCTGCACATGATTAAGTAGCCCCATTTAATCTACTTAAACACGCGCTACAATTGATAAATATTTTTAGCCAAGAGCCATTGGAAAACAGCCCGCAGGGAGTCCCAATGTGGCTTATTAAATCAAAGTAAAATTAGCGTCTACTTGAGCACGAAATGGTATTTCAATAAATCGCATAAAAACCCTCATGAGGAATCCTTTTGAATGCATAACTTCATTTTTTCATGATTTCATTCTACAGAAACGTGGAAAAAGGTAGTTTTTCATGAGATTTTTTCATTGGAGTTTATTACCTTTCATTTCTTTGAATGAAAAAAAGGGTTGAGGCTATGAATGGCCATATTCTTCCCCTCTTTTTGTTGTACCTGCAACTGGAAATGAGTTTTTCACTCTCAAAGAAACCCCATTTTTTTACATCACTGAATATAGCTGACATACCAGGCAATCGTAAAGTTGGATTGCAAAAAATCCTGGTGCCTTTTTAAGGGGAAAATTCACATTTTAATATTCAATAATATTCAGTCAAAGGACGAATGATATTCTCAGCATACATTCATACGAATTCAATGCGCAAAACTAAATTTATGTGTTTATTTTTTGTGCGTCTAACATAGAATGATAAATAAAAACTCCAAATTCGCACAGATGTTTGCTAGACGTCATACCTCTCAGCGCTCTATCTATTTTGTTATTGTCAAGTTGTTTTATTTTTGTATTGTATTTTCTGCACTATCTAACGTATACTCATACATAAATGATTGTATACAATGGCGTTGGTGGTAGTATCTCATCAATTATTTCACGAGTACAATAGACATTGGAGAGCTTTAAAAGGCTGCCGCAAAACGAGTCCACGGACGATCACATATAGTATACAGAGACTGAATATTAATATATAAACATATAAAAACCTTTTAGCCTTTTAGCCTTTTGCTGTTTTCACTGAAAAAGCCGCTGAATACTTAAAACTGTTAGTGCACATTATTGTCTAGCAAAGATTTCTTTTTGTTCAGGGTTGTTTTTGTATTTAATTTGGATTTCTATATTTTGAAAGCTCTCTTCTATGCCCCTTAAAAATTTCTTGTAAATATTTAGAATATATTAATATACTTTGATGATAGGTAAATAAACATACTATTTAAAATTTTACAAATAAAAATAACACATGTTTTCGTTTCATCTTTTTTTATTTACTTTATTTACCAAAAACACCCACATAAATATTTAATTATTTTGCTTAAATATAAAATGTATTGTTTTATAGTACTTAGAGTATTAATAATGAGTAAATGTGACCTTAGTATTCTCACCTTTATTAGAATTTATTTCTGTACGATTTGTTTAAAGATTTTAGATATTTTCTATCATTTTTGGGTGTTTGAATATATATAAAAATATTATATAACATCAAATACCAAGTAAAACTTGTTTTTAAATTAAAACGTGCTCTCTGGACTCTAACCAATTGATTGATTTTTCAACAGTTTATTAGGTTTTAGGGGCCCGACTTCGACCTCATCATTGGCTACTGACCATTTTAATTGGTTATGGTTTATTACTGATATTGCAATTTGGGGGAATTTTTAAAATTTGACTTCACATACATATGATCATATATACTATACATATATTTATAACTTTGAAACATTCATCCTTCGAGTAAAGTCCATTTGAACACTTGAAATTGCTTTGTTGGTTTTTGCTTATCATCCAAAGTCTAATACGAAAATAACCAATGGAAATTCCAACATTAGTAACTCGTTATATTATGAAGACGTAGAAAATTCTCAATATCTAAAGACATTAAAAATTTATCACTTTCACACGATGGTAACAAAATAAAAGTAATCTAAAAAGTTTGGCCTCGGCAACAGACAATGATTTTTGCTAAACGGTTGGTAAAAGTTGTGTGTTATTTTTCCCAGAGAATTTGGCACAAACCAAAACAATTCGTTCAAGTTGGCGTGAAATGGAAAACAAATTGAACTTATCAATAAATCGAGTACGTGCGATAACGAAAAGTGGCCGTACAATGACGCGACCGAATTCAACGCCAAAAAAATACCCATAAGCCACAAATTTCAACTCATACTAGTACAAAAAATAAAATAAAAGAGTTTAGCGGCATTGAATGTGGCCCCCAGTTTTTTTAGAACCGTTTAGATAAGGTACCAAAGTCGTTGCTCCTGTTGGCTTTGTTAGGTTTATTTTCTTTAAAAGTTTGAAAATACAGTAAGAAATAGAGAGTTTGATAACTTATTTTGAACTTTACAACTTTTTTATTACAATGTAATACATTTATTCAATAGCTTGAACTTTTAAGCAAGGTAGTTAAGCTATATATATATAAATCAACATAAAGCTTCATTAAAATCGTAAACACTCAATCAGTAAAGTCAACTGAAAAGTTCTTAACCAACTTCATTGGCATTTGCCAGATTTAACGTTTGTTTGCTGGCATTGGCATTAAGTTGGCAACGCCTGACACTTGTGAAAAATTATCAGTTGATTAAAAAACACAAGCATTTAATTTATGAGTAGCCATCGTCTTGGTCTGGCTGCTTGGCTGGGCCTCACCTGGCGAGCTTAATGTGTCAGGTGGTCAGACAGAATGGTAAGGCGACGCACCTACCTCACGCAAAAAGGCTGAAGCTATCAGTTGGCCTTACTTAAAGCGCCTAATATCTGAAAATTCCTCGCTTCTTTTATTGATTGCAATGTTCTTTGGACTTATCACACGATTCAGCAAAAAAAAAAAACGAAGCTTTCGTCTCTTGGCTTCTTATCGGAGGCGGGTTTGCCACCCAAAATTGATGAAATGCGTCATCATGTCGGGTTATATGGCATGTCAAATATGTGGAAAATTCTGTGGAAATGAGAGCTCCGAAAATTGTGTGGGTCATTCGGTCAAAATGAACGTAATATGTAATAACATATTCAGCCCAAATGGCAAACGAAAGTCATTAAAATTATTTATTGGAATATATTTTCTTGGATTTTCTTTGGGGGTTACATCGAATATGTTAACTGCAAAACAAAAGAGCTTTACTCTGCTGACAGAAATCAGACATAATCATGAGTTGTTGACAAAGCAAAGTCCATCCTAAATCATCATCGTTATATCAGGGCCCATAAAGACCAAGCCAGCCGATTGATTGTTATCTATTCAAAATGCAATCTACCGAATGTGTGTGATTACGGGCTTGGCTCTCTCTGTGTGCTGCTATCATATAAATCGGAAATCGTTTGAAAATAACATTAAAGCCTTCGACATTTCGGTCTGGAGCTATTTGTAAACACGTCAATGTGAATCATTGCCTTCTTGTCAGTGCAATAAATCGGTTTATCGAAACAATTGTTTGTATTGTTCAAAGGACAATTGATTGGAAGCAGGCTTATCTCGGTGACCTTTTAGTGAAAGTTGGACTTTAAACGAAAATATGAATTAAAAAACCAAGAAAACAATATATTGCACATTTTTATTTATTTTGATTGTTATCTCTTCTGAAACTCGTGCCTGTAACTTTTGACAGTATCACCAGAAAGTATTTGCTTATCGTAATAGTGTCCCCTAATATCCATTATCTGATGCTTAAAAGGCGCGCGTGTTCCATTTTATTATTGCAATCACGCAAATGGTGTTATGGAGTGTCCATAAATTAGCCTAGGTCGGGGTTAATATTTTTAGTATGCAGAAATATCAACAAACTCAATGCATTAACATCCTTGTAAGCTGCTTATTTCCTATAATATTTGTTCTTGTAAATCTGAACCAACTTTCATAATATTAAGTTATAATTGCAAATTAAAGGTAGATTGGTATTCTTGGTATCCTCGCTCCATCGACTTAATGAAGCATCAAAATCCAGGTAATGCAAAATGATGTGCATGAGTTGTCTATAAATAAATTTACATAATTGCAGCATGTCCAAAGGCAAGCTTGCAGTTGAGGGTTTTTCTTGGAAATAAAAACAAATGGGACACGCTTAAAAATAAACATAAAAGAAAAAGACTTAAGTAAACTATTAATTAATCAGCATTTCAGGTGTATTTATCAGTGATTTAAGAATATTATTACATAATATTACGTATACGCCAACGACGCCAAAAAGCAGGCAATGATTTTGACAAACTGACCAAAACAGCTTCAATTTCTAGGTATTTCCGCAAGTGTCGAGCATTTTTATGGTCAGTGCACTCGACTTGTTTTTATTATTCAAACTACGTAAATGGTGTGAAGTGTTAAGTGTGTCCATAAATACCGGTAGGTCAGGAAACCCGCCGACCGGCCGCTGACGTCACAACTAACGCGTATCTATTTTCAACATAATTAGCCGCGATTTCGCAGCTGCTTAGTTCCGTTTTTAACGAGTCATGAACTTGGACGGAGAACAGAGGATCCCAGCGGTCATGACGCGCCGCCTGCTCGGAAGATTTACGGTTGTGTTTGCCGAGTATTACGGAGCAACAGCTCCGGACAGCTCTGGGACCCGCCCACTTAGACGATGTGATGAGATGAAGCCGTAATCTGGAGCTGCCGCCCGTCCACAGAACTGCGTAATCGTTGGCTGTTTCTTAGATGAAATAGTAGATGTTTACCCGCAGATTTAGATACGGATCGCGTATAAATAGAGTGTCTCCGGCTATTTCACAAGCCATTTTCGGACAAGCCGCCAGTCGCCAGTGTTATTCGGTTCGTGTTTGCGGGAAGGAGTCAACGAGAGGAACATAGCATGGAAAAAGGACACCAGAATCTAAAATTTTCCCGCAAGAGCTTTAAAGCAACCTAGGACCTGATCCGCTAAATCCAAGGCGAGGCCCTAACCGACTGTGATATCCGAGATTCAAGGATCAAACTTAGAGTTAGTCAGTAGGCTTAGTTAGTTAAGCCCAAGGATTCTAAGGAAAAAGGAACAAGAGGAATCATAAGGATGTTCCTTAACATATTCAATTCGGGCATCTTCCAGTGGCAGTACCGTCGTCAGCTGCTGGTCTCTTTGAGTGGTATGTTTGCGCAGATAAGAGAGAGCTCAACTGGTTAGCGGAAAGTTTCGGGTCCCCGCATCCCTGTCATGAATTAGAAAGAGGCTATAATCCCAAAGCTGACACACAGTTGACACGCCTGAAAATTCAATTTCACGCGTGTCTATGCAAATGAGACTCTTGAGCTGTTGATTCCTGAGACGATGATGATGATGATGATGATGTCATTCGTTGATCTGTGTATGTGTTCTTTTAGCCACGCTGATAACCTTCTGTCATGGCATCGCACTGGGATGGCTTTCACCGATGCTACCGAAGCTCCTGTCCCCCAACGAGACGCCTTTGTCCTTCCACATCGACGTGGACCAGGCCTCCTGGCTGGGAGCTGTCATCAGCATTGGCGGCATCACCGGCAACTTCTCCTTCTCCTACCTCATGAACCGCTTCGGCCGTAAGGTGTCCATCTATGCCCTGGCAGTGCCCCATACGGTGCGTTTTTACCAAGCTCGTCAAGGGCTTATCCTGGATGATGTCTATACTCTTTGGACAGCTGCCTAACTTTTTATGTTTTCCACTCTCCCCCTCTTTTGATCCGCAGTGCATTTGGTTCATGTTCTACTTCGCCCAGAGCATCGAGTGGTTGTATGTGGCAAGAGTGTGTGCAGGATTAACTGGCGGTGGCATGTTCGTCGTCCTGCCAATTTTCATTGGCGAAATCGCCGACAACAGGTGAGTGCAGGAAATGTTACACAGAAAATCAAATCGAGAGGTTTTGCCCCTGAAGATGAGTAGTGATAGTGAACTAGGAAAACTGTGAAGACTATAAAACTGCTACTTGTAACAATTTTGTGTTTACAAGTTTCTAGAACAATCAATTCCAAGAGTTTTAAAAATGTTTGCTTGAAACCGTATCAAGTATCTCTAGGTACAGATTTCCCCATCAATCATTTGAATGCATTCCATGAAACGAAATCAATATCTTTGTTCGGAGAGCAAGGAAGCCATGTAAAAGCTAAATTTGGAATTCCCCCTTTTTTTTCGCAGCATTCGTGGCCGTCTATGCTCCTTTTTCACTCTCACCATGAACACAGGAATTATGGTGGGGTTTGTTGTGTCCTCCCACGTACCCTATCATGTGATTCCCTGTGCCGTTGTGAGCCTGCCCGTGTTATATGTGTTCTTGGCCACCCGTTTTCCGGAGCCACCGCAGCAACTGATCCGGTGGCAACGGGAGGAGGAGGCCGAGAGGTCCCTGAGGTTCTACAGGCGGTGCGATGGACCCAACGTTTCCAAAGAGGCGGAGCGCGCATATCAAAAGCAGTTCGATGAGATGCGCTTGGCCATTCAGCAGCAGAACAAGGACTCTGACAACAAAGGACTTTCTGTTGGCGATTTCTGTAAGTGAATCGCTTGAAATTTCGGGCTGGATTTCCCATTCATAATGCGATAGAGCTTCTGCCAGCTACATTAACTCTTTTTAACGTTGCCTTTCAGTCAGCAAGCGCTCCTTGAAGGCTCTGGCCACGGGTCTGGTGCTGATGATTGCCAACATCTTCACGGGTACCTTTGCCTTCATCAACTACATGTCGAATATTTTCGACCAGGTGAACACACAGCTGGATCCCAACACGAACACCATTATCATTGGCGCCGTACAGATTCTGGGCACTCTGGCCAGCATATACGCTGTGGATCGCTATGGCCGGAAGGTCCTGCTGATTGTGTCCTGTGCAGGAAGTGGCATTGGAACGGCAGCCTTTGGGGTGTACGCCTTCTACGTGGAGCAAGGGGAAGTGGATCTGTCAGCCTTCTCCGCCTGGCTTCCTGTCTGTCTGATGTCTTTCATCATCTTCATTGCAAATGTGGGCGTCATTTCGGTGACAATGGTGGTACTGGTGGAGGTCCTGCCACAGAAGATCCGGGCAGTGGCCACCAGCTTCTGCCTGGGCTGCCTCAGCTTCTTCGCCTTCACCTCGCTAAAGACCTTCCCGCTGATGATGTTCCACCTGGGCCTGGCGGCCACCATGTGGTTCTGCGCAGCCACCAGCGCCCTGTGCCTCTTCTACGTGGTGGTCTGCCTGGAGGAGACTAAAGGTCGCTCCATGTATGACTAAGACTAATGCCAAAATAAAGTTTAGATAGTTAGTCGTTTCCAGACCGTGTGTTTTTTTTTTCTCGCGGGGGAGGGCATTAAACCAAAACAAAACACTTGGAAACAGAAGCCGCGGGAGGAGGCCCGCAATAAAAGTGTAGCGCTGACAGGGCTTGATTTATGACCCAGTCTGCCCCACCTGTCGCTAATGCGTTGTCAACAATTAGCTACCCAACTTATTATTTATAAGTCCTCACCTTAATCCCTGCCAGCAGGGCAGCATGTGTGTGTGCTCCGCAGTGGCAACGCGTTTGCCACGTGTAAGTTTTCCACAAAAGGATTCACACAGTGCCCTGGGAACATTAGCTTCTGCCAGACTTTAAAACTGTATTTTGCATTTAGCTGAATGCTACATGCCACACGTTTGTGATGCTGCACGATTTAATTATTTAAATAAGTAACTGTGTTTGAGCACAGCCAAGAATAAATTGCATAATTTTAAACGTGAAGACAAAGGGGCGTTAGCAACAATTAGTTTTTGAATTGTGTGTGTATGTTATCTTGTAATCCTTGAACTGAATTGAATCCTTTAAATTTAAGAAGTCTTAGCGGCATAAGCTGCTATTATTCCCTAAGTCAAGTTAAGTAAGTAGCTACCTGAGCTAAGATTAAACACAAGTTGCACATTGTTTCTGCCAGAAACTTAATTAAATAATTTCATTTCGAGAAGGCAAAGCGGCTTTAGCTGCAATTATTTCTTAAGTTGCGTGTGTTGAATTCAAGTGTAAGGTAATCTTGCTCAAGGATCCGAAAAGGATGCGAGCTTTGACATTTGTGGCATTTGTAATTAGTTCTTTGAAATTGGGGAAATTGTTCTCCTTTGGAATGTGTGTAATTATGACGACTTTATGGAAAATTCATGCAGTGCATGGGCTTTAAATAAAGAACAGTTTGCTAATCAACGGGGGTGGGGCTTTAAAATTATAAGAATGAGAGTGATAATTGATTATAATGATTGTAAAATGTCAGATATTTCTCATAAAATAATTCTATTTTAGTGAGCAAAGAGGAGAGGCGGAGGAGTAAAGGGAAGGGGACCACCTTGGCTTTATTTATTTGATAATTTATCACTATAGACACATACTTGCAAATATGTTTGCGAACATTTATGGTGAGAATCGAATCGAAACGATAAGTGTTCTATTTTTAGTCTATCGTAATCGATTTGTTGATATTTATAACAGCAGTTTGATGTTTTAATCGATTCTTGAGGTCATTTCGATTTACTGTCTTATCGGTAAATCATTTCGTTGATGAATTTTGTTTTGAGAAATCTTTTCAGATTGAATATTTTAAGCCCCAGATGAAATATAATTATTATTTTTAATAAAATATCTTTGAAAGGTAATTCAGTATATATTAGTTGTTATGGTGTATATCTACAAGATTGAATTGTATACATGTTTGAATATATTAAACCTAATGGATGCATTCAAGCTTGCTCCTTTGGCACAAATAATGAGCCTTTGTTTTCAATAGGAGTGGATATTTCCGATTATTTGATATTAAGTTGGCTAATAAGCAATATTAATGCCTTATTAACAGTCGCTATGGTGATGCTGCCTGTCATTGCTGATACAACATATTGAGAGCATTTACCGCACCAAAACCCCTGGCTATATATATTCATACTATATATAGATATACTAGCATACAGATATACCTATGTACAGTGGGCAATCAGCTTTTAAGTGTGTTTTCCGGTACCCCGTTTATTTGTATCGTTCGGTCAACAAATTCTGTATAAGTGCAGTCATTTTTAAAGCTTTCCTCGCCTGTGTGTAGTGTTTCTGCTTTTCCAACTTTTTTTCAAATGAACTTGCCTTGACTTTGAAAGGCAACTAAAGTTGCTTGTACAAATATTAGTTTGTTTTTGTTATCATTAGTTTTGGGTTCGCGTCGTTGCTCTTAATAGTAAGAGGAAAACAGAAAAGGGTAACAAGAAAACTATCAATCGCTACGCAGAGAGTCACTCCAAATATTTCCATTTGTCGGCAGCCACTAATTAAATTCCATAATTTCCATGTGGTCTGCCCATCACCACGCGCCATCTAAGCATATTTGCTGTGATATTAGGTGACATAATTGGTATTCTATTTCAGAATTGAGGTCACACTTTAAATGCGACGTCGGCGTCTATTTCAATGAGGAGCTTTGGTGGTGCAAAGCACTCCTTCCTTTTAGTACTTGCCATTTTCTACCGATATATGTATGTATATACCTATATATTGCTACAATTTCTGGGAATATTTGTGGGAAATTTGTAGTCCTGGGAATTAAATTTACCATTTATTTGTTTCCTCATTTAAAATACAAATTAATTGGGGCATAACTATCTAATATTTATATATAACTATATAATTCTCAACGGATTCTCCATTTTAATTGAATATTTTTTGGAAAAAAAAACCAAACATTTTCGATTGCTTTGCATTTCAGTTAAAGCAGTCAACTATGTGGAGCTACAGCAATCAGAATGCAGAAACCGAACATCATTGGCAGTAGGATTGTTGTCCTTGCAACGCTCATCCTGCTGGCGGGGCCTTCCGAATCGTTTGGACCGCAGAGTTGGGTAAACAATACCACAACCATTATTCCAACTGTGGTATCCTTGGGCAAGGGCACGGAATCGGAGGGGAAAATGAGTACGCATCAGTATGTGACCAGTCTACCAGCAGCCGCCGGGGCTAATGGAACTATTAAAACGATGGATTCCGTGACCAGGATGCGTGTAAATGTGAGTACACTTGAATTATTTACTTTATTTTTGTTATTTGTAGTTTAATTCTTAATAATTATAATCATTAATTAAGAGGTTAAATATATATTTACCAATGCTTCTTAGAGGTCACGTACTATTGTCACGTATTATTATATTCCAGATATAAAGTCAAGTTTGTCATTTAATAAATTTTAAACTTTGGAAACTCTTCTTTGGAATGATTGTTTTCCTTTTATTTTTAAAGTGTGCTGTACTTAGTTGGTTCAATTAATAAAGAACCTTTATGAAATTTTCCAATTTTGCTTCTTGCTTCCCATAGCCCACACCCAATGGAGAGATTACAGAGGTGAGCACCAATGTAACGCTCTACATGGAGAAGATTCCTCGACTGCAGGTGCGTTGGCAGGACAATCTACCTGAAGGTGAGTAAGAGTTGCAAGTTACCCATTAACTCAAGCTTGGAAAGGCACTGGCATGCTTGGTGTTGCCTCAAAATATTTGATAGCCAAGAAAATATTGAACATTTTCCATCAAAATATTTATGTTACACACCTTTAACCTTTATGGAAATAAAGTTTCTAAACGTTTCGTTTCCAGGCACTTCCTACAACGTCCTCGTTAGCGCCTTGAACAACACAAGGTGTCCGGATGCCCCTTGCAGCGAGTACGGCATCAAGCGGAAGCCCACTGCACCCAACTTCGTCTACCTGCCTCTGAATCCCAACCTGAACGTGGAGTCTGTGGACTGCAACTACATGTTTGGCTGCCAGTACAAGGTCACCGTGGAGACCTCCAATGCGATGGTTCGTCGCTCTGCCCGCGTTTTTGTTCCACGTGAGTTCAACTACAACTTTAATAAATATCTTAAGATAAATGTAGTATTAAGGATATGACTTTAATATTCAAGATACTCTGTAATGGGTACTTGGCAATCGTATCTCGGAGTCTTGTCTAATCAACATTGATTAACACTTGTCATTTACAGAATGCCTAGAGGGCAAGTGCTCCTGCCAGTTGGCACCCACACCGCCCAGGGTCCTGGCCATGGGAAAAATGCTCAGCAACGATACCATTAGCATCAGTGTCTCGATACTGGCCAGCGAGCAGTTGCGGAAGGAGCAGGACTCCCATTTACACGACACACTGGGGGCCTACAAAATGCAGTTGAAGTGAGTAATTGCTGGGACTAATTTGAGGTTTCGAAAACTGATTCAGAGAGTGCCACTCAAAGCTTGAACTTGTTTAGTAGCTAAATTAAACTGTCTGCTTTCACTTTAACTTTTCATTGACGAATCAACAGACTTCCACATAACTCAGAGTTCCAAGTAATAGCAGCTCGCTGTTTTAGAAACAGAGAATTTCCATGGCAAAATACTCATTTGAAAGCTCATTGAGCAACTCTACATTTTCCGTTGAAGCTCTGCCATTCATGCTATAAATTCGGGAAATGCTCATTTCCCATAAAAGAGCTCGGCAAAGCATTTAATAGCTTGGAAGTACATGTCTGGGTTCTGCTGAATCTGCCACGTAAAATATAACAAAACTTGCAGAATCAACGAGGAGACGAACCCCTCGCTACCCTGGGGAGGAGTTTTGAAGCACCTGCTGACCCGTGCCTACAAATTAAGCGAACTGGGCTTCAAGGCCACGCCGAAGGGATTCGAGGGCAGCATGAAGCTCGGCCTCGGAACGCAGCTGAAGGAGAAGGCCTCCCTCAGCCTGCAGGCCGTGATCATTGATCCGGCGGGCTGCGAGGGACCGCGCAGTGTGGCCAAGGTGCCAGGTAAGCAGGAAAATGTGGAAAATTCCATTGCAAATTCCCCTTAAAAGTATCTTTAAATCCTTTTGGAAACACAGTGCCTGCGAATCCCATCTTGCTGACCGAGGGAGACAGTGTGGTAAGACTTTCTTTTATTTTTTTCATATATATTTTTGTATTTATTTCTTTTGAATGCAGAGCAACTCCATCATGGTTATGAGTGGAATGCTTATAGCCATCATCCTGGCTGGCCTGATTATGCTGCTGCTGCGGTGCCGCAGGGTAAGGACGAATGCCAAGCTACAAAAGCAGGAGCAGATATATATACAGACCTTTGCCTCCTCTGCCATCGAGTAAGTTGCCATGGAAATTCCTCCGGAATTAACCTAACCAACAGGGGATTCTTTTTTTTTTTTTGCAGGATGGAAGACAATGTGAACTATGTGGACAAGTATGTCGAGGTAAGTGTTTAAGCCAATGTTCCTTATAAAAATCTAACCACATGGTCTGTCCAAATATATATTTCTATTGATGTTGAGGTAAGACCTAGGATAAGGCTTTGTTGCAACTTTAAAAAGATAAACATGCATATTTTAAACTGATGCTTACAGGATATAAACAACATAGAACTTTGAAAATGTTGGCATCTTTTTAAAAGACTTGTTTGTTATATAGTTTATAGTTTTATAAATATTACACCGATTCCTAAACTACCCTTCCCATTAATTCCCCCTGCAGAAGTCACAGGTCCTGGGACTGGCAGACATATTTGAGGTGCCACACTCGGCCATCCAAATTGGGCGCCTCCTGGGCGAGGGAGCCTTTGGTCGCGTCCACGAGGCCACGGCCATTAATTTGCGCCGGATGAGGGGCACCACCATTGTGGCCGTGAAACAGCTGAAGCGTGAGTCCTTAAAACAAATAAATTGGTAAGAATAAATGGTAATAGCGTGCGTGTACTTATAGCCAATCCTAAGGCAGATGAGGTGGCCGAGTTCCTGTCCGAAATTGAGATGCTCAAAGGCGTTGGCACACACCACAATGTGGTGTGCTTCCTGGGTTGCTGCACCATCAAGCCACCCTACCTGATGATCATGGAGTATGTGGGTCAAGGCAACTTGGTAAGTAGAATACATATCATATTCTGAGCAATACAGCCAATATGCATGCATATACCTTAACAGCAAACTTATCTGCGCTCGCTGCGCAAAGAAGCTGGGAAATTAAAGCTGCGAAACGCCAACTATACCAGCTGCAGGCCCATCTCAGCCAATAGCACGTCCTCTCCTAAGGCGCCCAGCGTTAACTATATCGAATTGAAGGCCTCCAGCCAGACCATTGATGTGCAATCCACCGGCGACTCCAATTCCATTCCCATGAACGGCTTTGGTCCGCGCCAACCAATCCGCCAGGAGTTCGCCGAAAGTGTGTAAACGAAGAAATTAATTTAAAAAGCAAATTGACACGGAATGTTATTTAATTACAGCCACCTACAGCATTGTGGAGGAGGAGGTGTCATTTGAGCATGTCCTGGACAACAAAGAGCTTCATAATTTTGCCCTGCAAATAGCTAATGGAATGCGATTCCTAGAAGAGCAGGAGATAACGCATCGGTTAGAAAATGCACCCTAAAACCCCCTTGACACTGCGATTTAACATTCGATATTTACTTACAGTGACCTCGCTGCTCGAAACGTACTGATTGACAGTGATAAGACCCTGAAAATATCCGATTTTGGGCTGTCGAGGCATGGAATATATACGAATACAAAGACGCGAAAGGTTAGTAAACATTATAATAATCTTTAAAGAAATTAAACAAGAAGAAATACTTAATACTGATTATTAGAAACAAATATGGTTTATGTTTTCTAATTTTGTTTAAAATAAATTTCTTAGCTCCCTCTTCGGTGGCTGTCCATCGAGGCCATTCGCGACAATATCTACTCGAGCAAGAGTGACATCTGGGCGTACGGAGTGGTCCTTTGGGAGATTGGCACTCTGGGCGCCTCGCCATATCCCACGATTAGCAACAGCGAGCTGATACCCTTCCTGCTGGCGGGTAACCGACTGGAGAGGCCAGAGATCTGTACACCGCAGGTGTACACCATCATGCTGCAATGCTGGCTGGAGGATCCCGAGGAGCGGCCCACCTTCGATGCCCTGTACAAGGTGCTGCGCCCAAAGACCGCCTACGTCGATATCAATAGTCTCAGTGATGACTACGTCTTTCCGCCGATCAACGAGAATAGGGACTAAATTGTGTCCCTCTCTAAGCGGTAATTCTTAAGAGTTTAATTTAGTTTTGTTTTAATTTAAGTGTAGCTTCCCTATGCTAGTTGTCGACGTACAAATATCTCCGTCTGTGCATGCTTTATGCAGAGTTACAAATGTTTCGGATCAAAGTGAACTATATTAAGTGTACATTTTAGCTTAAGACACAAACCTTAGAGTTTTATCCAACTTGATGAATGTATAAATTGTAGTTTTTAAGGAAAATAAAAACAAATCTTGGCAGGCCAAACGGTCTTCACCTGCTGTATACGAACGTAATTTCGATGTGCTGTGAGTTTCAAATTTGAAATCAAATTTTATTGTACATTTTATTGTTAATGTTTACTTAGCGTTCATGCGTACTTTTCCAAGTATTAATAAAATTCAATTAGTGGAAAATGATGGCACATCGTTTCAATGTCGGACGCCGTAAATTTCATTCCAGGCAACAAACTGTTGGCAGTCCTCCGCCGAGACACTTTTCGATATGACTCGCAGAGCCTTGTTGAAGTCCTCCATTGTAACAGCAGGAAGCTGCAAGGGATAATGGTTAACAGAATAGTACATAACTCTTGTAAGTGTATTACCTGATCTGGTTCAATGACTTCCATCTGATCGGCACTCAGCGACCGAAGAGGCGCCATCGAGGCATAGCGACAAAGAGTGTCCACATCCGCACCGGAATAGCCTTCGGTGAGCTCCGCCAGCTGCTCAACCTCTGCCTGGTCTAGGCTGTGCTTCACCTGCCTGATAATCTTTTTGATGATTTGCTGTCGTGCCTCCTTTGTGGGCAGTGGAACGTACAGCCGGCGTACGAATCGTCGCCGCACGGCCTCGTCCAGCTCTTGCGGACGATTTGTGGCTCCAATTACAAGAATTCGAGTCTCCTCATTGCTGGCAGCACCATCCAGATGGATGAGGAACTCGTTTTTCAGGCGCAGCGTGCTTTCGTTTTCATTGCCCGACCTCTTTGACAGCAAGGAATCAACCTCGTCAATGAATATTATCTGGAAACCATAGAGCGATGGTTAAATTTTCGCACTTTAAGTAAAAACTCATTACTCACAGCGGGTTGATGGGCAGCGGCCACCGCGAACAGTGTCTTTACCAGCTTCTCGGCCTCACCCACCCACTTAGAGGTCAGGCTAGACGGATTAATGCTGAAAAACTTGGCCTTCGCCTGGGAGGCAATACTCTTGGCGATGAGGGTTTTCCCGGTGCCCGGTGGACCGAATAGGAGCACCCCACGGGGTGGACAGCGCACGCCAGTGAACAGGTCCGGACGACGCAGTGGCATTATTATGGCTTCCAGGAATGTGGATTTCGCAGATTCCAGACCAGCAATATCGTCCCATCCTGAAAGCGCACAGAAAGTGCACAGATAACCCACTATAAAATACATAAAGGCATCGAATTACTTACCGACATGCTTGAAATTGTGCATGCTCTCGCCAAGAATTTGCTCAACCATCTTGGGATCCAGATGAGCCAGGGCTGGAGGAATGTTGGTGCTGCTTCTATGGTGTAAAAGCATTTGCATATAGAATGTATTGTTTGTTCTTGAGAAGAAGTAAAATTCTCACGCGTTGCCGGTTGTTTGCGTCTGTCCTACGGGGGAAACGAAGTTGGAGCTGACGGAACGCTTGCCACCCAGCGTCTTTTTCCTGAAATTCATCATCTCGGATGGTGCGTCTGCTGATGTTGTTCTCCGAATCGTGCCTGGCTCATTATTTTTCTGCAAGGAAATTAATGCAGTTTGTAAGAGAAACTTGTTAAACTTGTTACATTAATTCTTAACCATGAACTTAAATCTTGGGTAAGTGACTACGTTTACCTTTAATTCGTTCAGGATGTACTGTTCCCGTGCGGTGCGAAAGCCGAGAACATTAGGTTCCGAGGAAGGCTGCACATCCTGTGTTCGGCTTTCACCAGAGTTAATCCTCTTAGGCGCCTGTGGCGCTGTTTCCGCATACGTATTCCGCTGCAAGTCCCGAGTTTTCAGTTCGGCCTGTTTGCAGCTTTCGTAGGAGCCCCCGCAAGCTGGCTCAAACACAATCGGATTTAGTCCTCTCAGGTCCGGATTGCAACTACCGGAAGTTACCCTTCGACTTTGTCCTATTGTTTTCTGGCAACTCCTCAGGCGCTCAATTGTTATTCGCTCCGTGCTCTCGTCCTGTTGCATTTTGTTCTGGTGTTCCCTCAACACGTCGTATCGGGTGGCGTCACTGGAATCTCTGGTTCACAAAAAAATATAAGAAAAAGATTGTTTTTTCGCCTCGGAAGTATGTGCGTACCTGGTTTGCTGGGCTAGCAGCAGTTTTTGTTTGCGCCAAGCGCATTGTCTGCGGGCGTTTGGGGCTTCCTTCGACTGCCAAACGGCTTCGTTAATTTCGTATTGTTTGCTCCACAGCTCGCAGGACATGGTTTATGTTAAAATAACGTCGTAAAATGACAAATAATGTACAATTAATATTCTGGTACAAACGTTCCCGGCAAAAAAAATAGCAACAGCTGATTGGGTTTCATAGCTGTCAGCAAGTCAATTACTAAGATCACGATAAATGAGTTATCGATTACTCTCTTTGCGGTTAATTTAAGATTTAATTTGCAGTAAACGTGTTTTATTTATTTATTGCTTTTTGTTACGGAATATTGAATATTTGCTCTTAAATGTAACAGCAAAAAAAGAACATAAATTGCCATATTTTTGACATTAAACGAATTCGGATTGTCGGGCAATTATCGATTGTTGTCACTTGGCGGCTTACATGTAATTATTTTTCAGCCGCTTGTTGACGAACGGCAATTATTCCAAGTAAATAGAAGTCGTATTTATTTTTGGATTTAATTGGTGCAATTAAAACTGAAATATTGTCATATATGTATGTATTGTTATTGTGTACAGTGTGTGGCTTTTGTTAATTTATCATTCGTTGCAGCATCCAAATTTTAATTTTAAATACGGTACCTGAAACCGAGTACAACAAGTATAATATCAGCCAGCTAGTGTCAGCCGAACCTGAAGAACTGATCGGTGTTATAACAGTCAGTTAGGACTATCGATAGTTTCTCCACCAGTTTTTATTAATCAAAATAAATCGAATTTAAATTTAATAATTTATATGGTTTTGTTTTAAGTAATATGTAATATTTCGCGTTAAAGAACTTAAATTAATTTTAGTTTGTCGATTTATGAAACTATAAAAGCCCTTCACTGCACACTTTTATGCTCAATTAATTCTCAATTGCTTTTAATTGCCTTTCTTAGCTTTCAATTAAAATTGCTCAATACTTTTGTCGACGGCGTGAGGCACCCTTGTCCGCTGTCCGCCGGAGATTTCGCCATCAACACCAGTAGCAGCCAAGGCAGACGTCCCCCGGATCTTATCGCCGAATCGCGGTCTGTATGCTCACGTTGGGCAAATATATACCTGCATATTGCTCATCTAAGCTGCCAACTATACGAAAACACGTCCGGACACAGTCTCCGGTCGTGAGTGGGCCGTGGAGTTCAACTGGTGGCGCATAGGACCGGTCGCTTATCTCCGAGGCGAGCGCCAGATTACGGCTCCGATTCCACGGCCATAAATACCCCGCAGCATCCATTAACGGATTCTCAGTTTAGCGGTCAGTGCAGTGGGAGTTGCAGGTGAATCCACTCAAACGAGGAGCCACAATCGAGGAGTCGTCATCATCATCATTGGATAGAGATTGGAATTAAGGTTACGCTTCAAACATGTGCCTGCCAAAGCGAGTGGGTGGCCCGGCCATCCAGAGCATTGCCACGGCTATAGGTGAGTCAATGGAGTGCTTTTAAATCGTTTATTTTATTATTTGTATTTATTCTATAAATTGTTGTTAAGTTCTAAATTAGATTAATTTATATTTAGGCTAGATATAAAAAATAAGTAATGATTATCCACTAAACAAATTTAAATAGAAATAATTAAGATAAGTAGGTATTCTCTAGGCTCAAGTAATAAATGATAAATAATGCTGAATATTTATATAAATCTCATAACAAATTATATATGTTTCTAAATACATAGAATGCTTTCATCCTCAACCTTTGCAGGCAATATTCTCTGCTTCAACTTCGGCCTAATGTTTGGCATAACCCCCGCCCACATGACCCTCTATGAGTCCGAATTAAGAACACCCTTAAATGTGGCCACAGATCCGGCGGGAACAGCTTGGCTGACGGGTTACCTCTTCCTCAGCGCCGCCATTGGAGCTCTGTGCTCCGGAGTGCTGGCCCTGCGAATTGGCCCAAAATCCGTGCTGCTCTGCGCTGGCCTCCTTCAAATCGTGAGTCAAAAAAATATTTAATTAATTAATTGCTGTTAGGCAGTAATTATTTCCCATAAATATATTTCTGTGGCATTAAAAAAATACACATCAATATATAGAAGCGAAAAAGCTGTGAATTTATTCAGCGTGATATTAGTAATTATAATTTTGATGAATTTATGATGATTTAATTTGTATATAAACATTTTTATTTATTGTCTATTTAATTGAATTTTAATTGAAGAATTCAACAAACTAAATGAACTATACGAGTTATTACAAACATTTTAATTAGTTTTTAAATACTCACATATTCTCTATTTACAGACGGGCTGGTTCTGCATCCACTTTGGCTACGACATCATTCACATTTACGCCTCCCGCCTCTTTGCGGGCGTGGCTGCCGGCGCCTCCTTTGTCGTCCTTCCCATTTTCATTAACGAAATCGCGGAGACGCGCGAGAAGGCCGCCCGGCTTACCTTCACCATCGAACTGTGGCGCACTCTGGGCATCCTTGTGGGCTTTGTTCTTGGCTTTTATGTTCCCTACGACCTGGTCAACATAGTAGGCTGTGCGGTGTCCTTTGTGTTCACGATGAGCTTTCCCTTTGTCCAGGAGAGTCCGCACTACTATCTCCGAAAGAACAATATTCCGTGTTTGGAGAAATCACTGCGCTGGTATCGCGGCATCAGGGACATCGACGACCGTGAGAAACCGGAGTATCTCAGCGAACTGGCCGAATTCAAGGCCGAGCTGCATAGCAAGGACAAGAACGTGGGCTCCACGCCCATGTCGCAGAGTTACATAGTAAGGCTTACCTTTGTGAGCTTCCTGCTGACCGTCTGCGCCAAGCTTAGTGGAGTTTTCGTAGAGCTGAATTACGCTTCGGATTTTCTGGGACGCACTGGATACTCCACAGAAACCAATTATGTGGTTTTGGCCAGCGCCCAGTGCTTCGGAGCCCTTCTTGCCCGCCTAGCAGGTCCCCACCTGCCACGCAAGGTGTGTGTTTTTGGCTTACTAACTAAGCTTAGAAAATAATTGAGAAATCTTGTATCCCATTTGAGGTACATTTTCACCAGTGTAGTGCACTAATAAGCTTTTCTAATCAATTGCAGCTCCTCCTGTGCCTCTCCTCGCTGCTCTCGGCTGCAGCCGTCATAACCCTGGCATTGTTCAAGACCTATGGCAATTCATGGCTTCTGGGAAGCTGGGCGGAACGATATCTGCCCATTATCCTGCTGGCTCTCCAGCTTGCCTTTGTTAGCTTTGGCTTATATCCCCTGGCAGCTGTGGTTAGCAGCGAAGTGTTGCCGACCAAAGTATGTTAAATTTCGCAGAATGTCTCTTGACTACCGTCTAGGATTCAGTTCTGAGAACATCTCCTTGATTGTATCCTTGCAGCTCCACGACTTACTGTACTCCCTGGCCTCGGCCTTCTCCTGGCTGCTGCTCTTCGGCATGATTGAGGTAAGTGCTTAGCGGAATGCCTTATTCGCAGTAATACTATATAATTGCGGTCTGCTTTCAGGCATTCAACGCCGTAAAGGCCACAATCGCCCCCGGATTAGCACTGTACCTCTGGGTATTTGCCGGTGCCTCCATATTTGTGGGCTTGATTTCGCTCCCCCTGTTGCCGGAGACGCGTAATCGACGCCCTTCGGCGGTGCAACGCGAATTGGGTTACGTCGATGATGGCGGAGTGGCCAAGGGATCGGCGGTGACCAATGGCCACATTGCCACGCACATTTGAAATGCTCAAGTACTTACAACGACTCTTAGTTCTATGTTCGATATTAGCAAGTAACTTAATTTTACTTTAAAATATGCAATAAAAGTAGGAATTTTGAAAATATTTAATACTTAATAAGTGTATGTAATCTTAGTTTTTGAACCCATTTAAAAATATCTCTAAGAAAACATGATTATTTTAGTTTACTTGCTATTACTATTAATACAAAATCTACTCTTAAAAGTATGCCTTAAAACTCATACTTTGGATTACTCATCCGGCTGGCAACGGTGAATTCCGGAAACCCATAAAGAAATATGTCGTGCAAGTCACTTAACTTTATCTTCTAGCCAGATTCTTGGCTGTTTGGCAGCGGATCATAGAAGTCTATACTCGTATCTAATCTCGCTTACGCTCTGCAAACAATATTTTGTCATAAAAGCTTACCTACATCATGAATAAGTTGCGATAAAAGTTACGGTAGGTGGTGTCTACTGTGCAATCAAGTTCCAAAAGTCTAGAAAGATATTGTGATGAAATGGTTAAAATACAGTGGATAATGCTTAATAGGAAAATAGTTTCGTGGAATATTAATTGTATTGTATAAAAATAAAGTAATAATATGTTTGACGCCTTTGTTGCTAGGCTGAACTATTATATATTTTTTGGCATTCTTAGATTAAAGGCACAAACCTTGAAGTATGTTTCTTACAACGTTTTAAATGAGTAAATAAATTTAAGACTTGCATTGTGAAAATGCAAAAAATATCTTTACATAGTCAATGTTTACTGTGTCTGACACACGTGTTTAGTTCTAACAGTCAACTAAAATTTATACCTGGATAAGATGCTCGTGGCTTGTGAACTATGTCGCACATATTCTACGATAAGATTTAATTTGACCATTAATGAACGCTTCCTATCAAAACAACTCTTTTATAACGAAAGAAAATGAGTTGGCAGAAAATATTGAAAAACGATCTTGATATTTACCTACGATATTTAGATTGGGAAAACTATTTAGAACGATATTGAAAAATTTACCTTTAATATATATATATATCTTTATTTTTTTAGAATGTTAATGTTAAGTGTTAATGATATTTAAAATAAATAAAAATAAATATAACAGTTCCTATTTGATTATTTATACAATTAACAGAAAGAAACTATAGTATTTCATGTATAAATGTAATCCATAATATTTAAGTAAATATATAATACACGAAATTAGTAATATATACTGTATACTACTATATATAGCATTTTATAAATATTATATGCAATGTAAATAATCAGTGGCAAGGTCGTTTCTTAATGCATTAACCGATAATAAACCAAGATTATTAATAAACTTGAGTCCCACGTCAGTCGCCTTCCACCAACTGGAGATATTAGAGATCACTCATTCGGCGGCGACACCACGCATTACTTTCGCATGGCAAAGAATCCCTTTTTAATTCGTTCGCGGCGCCAACTAATCCTGATTTACGCTTTTCGGGATGAGTTGGCCCGTATATATGGTCAAAATGCGCGACATTTGTGTGGGGGCAGGTATCTTGACGTACAAATATTTGCGCGTCTAAAGCTTAATTTACGATTGCCATTATTTAAACGCCACTCTCTCACACTCTCTCTCTGTGACGCTCCTGAGACTGCCACTCCTCCCGTTGCGCCCTCTGCTGTATCGAACGCATATCAAATCGGGAAAAAGTAAACAAAAAACTATATAAAATATAAATAATTGTAATCGGCAACAACAAATTTGCATTAACACCCAGGGGCAATAATTAACTATTCTCCGACGGCACTGTGACAGTGGATTTGCTTTGCTCTCGTTTTTCCAGAGCATAATGAGACAGTGATAACGGTCTATATAATCTACGCGATTCACGTTCCGCTCCGCTCAGCTCGTTTACGATCTAAAGCGATTTCTATAAATGTTATCATCCAGCCACTGGTCTCGCTTAGTTAAACGCGAACACTTACGGAACCACAACGGACAAGAGTTCCAGGGATCCGATTAAAAGAGTTAACTAATCGGAGGACTCGCCAGGCTATGACTGGCTAATAACAGTTTTTAACGAAAATAAAATAGTGAAAAAGGCGCCAGCAAAATGAGTTCCAGCGGCAATGCAAAATACCAGTACCTGGCTGCCATAAGTGGTTAGTGGAAAAATAGAGAGAAAACCACCAAAATAACTGGAAATGTTTATACAACAAAATTAATTTTAGTGAAAACGAAACAAAAGTTCAAGTGCTTAAATATTAAAAATAAACTTAAAATCATTTTAAAACATTTAAACTAATTTATACATTTTTAAACATCAACTATATTTGAATTAAAATGAGTTTACTGTGATGAAACTCGAATGAAAATGTTAAAAATAAACCCAATTATTTAACACAAGAAAATAATTCAAATCCTGCCAGCAAACTAATTGCTATTTTTTCAATTATCCTTTCAGTTAATATTATAACAATATCATATGGCGCTTTTTGTGGTTGGCCCTCGGCCAGTTTTCTGGAATTGACATCGGACAAAAGTCCGCTGGAAACAGGACCTTTGACCAAACAGGACCAGGGCTGGGTGGCGGCGACAATTTGCCTGGGAGGCTTATTCGGAACTATTGCTTTCACCTGGCTGGCAGACAAAATTGGCAGGAAATGGAGCATCCTGTGGATGGCCCTACCGAACTTGGTAATGTATTATTTTACTAACATAATTAAAGGGTTTTTTGTATAAACGGATTCCTATTACCTAATTAGCTCGGTTGGATCATCATACCTTATGCCCGCAATCCAACGCACTTAATTATAGCCAGATTTCTGGGTGGAGCTGCCGGCGGAGGAATCTTTACAGTGGTTCCTATCTATATAGCCGAGTTGGCTTCCGACAGGTGAGATAATTTTCTCCTATTCAGGAAATGTATAAATTAGCTATATTTTCATGATTATTTGCCAGTGTTCGTGGCGTTTTGGGTACCTTCCTGGTGCTCACTTGCAATGTTGGAATTCTGATTGCCTTTATTCTGGGCTACTATTTCGACTATGCCACCGTGTCTTGGATTATCTCTACCTTGTCCTTTGTGTTTGTGGGCTGCTTCTGGTTTATGCCAGAGACTCCGCTGTTCCTGGCCAAACTGAAGAAGGTGGAGGCAGCGGAGCATTCGCTGCGCTACTATCGTAACATACGATCTAATCCCGCCAAGGAGCTCAGCGAGGAACTGCAACTGGAGCTGCAAAAGCTGCAGACCACCGAGAAAACTACAGATGGAGAGGCTGATGATGATGATGAGGATGCCAAGGGTGTGACCTGGGCAGATTTTGGTAAGAAAATAATTGAGAAATGCAGAATCAAAAGTTAAAACAGATTTTGGTTGAGGAAATATTATCAAAAATTAATTAATTGAATAGTTAAATTTGCTTCAGTAAACTTTGCTGCTGCCGCACTGCGTATACGTAATTTATATAATATTTTCGTTTGCTTTCAGCTGAAGTCAAGACCCGGAAGGCCTTCCTCATCGGCCTCTTTCTGATAATGTTTAACCAGCTGTGCGGATGCTTCGCCATGCTGAACTACACGGCGGTCATCTTCGAGCAGGCTGGCGCCAATATGCCTCCAACGATGGCCGCCATAATTGTGGGAGCAATCCAGCTGCTGGGAAGCTATGCAGCCACGCTGCTGGTGGAGCGACTCGGCCGGAAGGTCCTGCTCCTGCTGTCTGCCCTGGGCATTGCCTTTGGCCAGAGTGCCATGGGCACGTACAGCTACTTAAAGCTGCTGGGCTATCCGGTGGAGTCCTTCAGTTGGGTGCCCGTTGCTGGCTTCTCCTTCATGATTTTAATGGCTGCCTGTGGACTGCTCTCACTGCCCTTCCTGGTGATATCGGAGATAATGCCGCCCAAGATCAGGAGTACGGCGAGTATGATATTCATGTCGGTGTTGTGGTTGATTTCTACTTGCACTATTAAGGTGAGTTTGAAGATATTAAAAACGTTTTTTTTAATATAACGAAATATCTATATTTGTCAACAGATGATGCCCATTTTCACTGCCTCTCTGGGAATGCATGGAACCGTCTATATGTTTGCCAGTTTGTCCTTCGCAGCGGCTCTTTTCATTGCTATTTTTGTTCCTGAAACTAAGGGGAAGACCGTTGAGGCCATCTTGGCCAGTCTGTAGTATTAAAATATTTATTGAAAATAACTTGTTATTGTTGCCAATAAAATCTCAAAAGAAATCAATGTTTCTATTCATACAAAAGGTGTGCTTATTATATATATTTTATGCCATAAATAGATTGATTGTTGTTTGGAAAAGTCTGACAACAATGAATTGTTTGTGCGAAAACCTTGATCTTCCCAAGTTATTGCCTTACGTGAGGTTTTTCTTTGACAATGAAAACTTATTGATAAGATAAGATCTGTTGGGATAACTTGTTCTATAAGACAATTGCTGGTTACTGAATGTTGTAAATAAATACTACATATTTAAATTTAGCCTTTCATATTTATAGTATTTTTTATGCCTAATTAAACCTTTGAAAATTAATACAAGGAAAGGATGCCTATTGGAGTCTCTTAAACAAATACAACTTTCTTTCTAAATATATGAAAAAGCTGTGTTATTCTTCTTAATAATTATTTTTTCGGTTTACTAGTCCTTTTTTTTTAAATACTTAAATACTAACTAAACGTATACGTAATATTTTGGGAACCGGAAATAAAATTCAACAAGAAAAGAGGCTAACTTCGGGAAACCGAAGCTTCTATACCCTTGCAGCCAAAACCGATCATAACTAAGCCCAAAATGCGTTTATTTCCAATCGGAAAACTTTTCTATGCTAGTTTTTTATTGCTTAACTGAGAGTCTCCTTTCATTTATTCAGTGCGATGCAAATTTCTGACTGAAATCATAATATTCAGCAAGGGAATAATAAAATTGAATACCTTTTAAAGAAGTTCCATGAATAATTCATTTTGATGGTTCTAAAAATCACCAAAAAGCAAAGTCTACTTCTAGGAAATTCAATACTTTCGCATAGTTTGTGGCAAACTCAACAACCTTATCTTGTGTTCCCTTTTTATAGAAGATATTATTCCGTATACGCCCCTTTTTTGAGGCCTATCTATTTCCTTATTTCGCGAAATTTCTGTCGCTAACAGAAAAGGAAAGAGCACCCAGACAGCCTAATCTATTTTTTTTTTTAAGTATAGAGTTTGGCAACTACAATATTATCTTTACGATGCAAACAAACAACAAACTGAGAAATCCCAAAACCAACAAAATAGTTTGGGTGTAAAGTTTATAATTTTTCGCTACATCTTTGTTTTCAGTAATTAACTTACATTCACTCCACTCCAACCTACTCTTAAGGAAGGGTTAATATTTTTAAAAATTCTCTCCTTCAACCCAAACCAGACACCAAACTTTGCTTGCTCTTCAAATAGTTTGGTATACAAAATTTAAATTAAATATTGTGAGTATTATTACTTTGGCCCAACACCAAGGCACCCTTCGCCACTGGACTTTAAAGTGAAAATCGATGGGATATCCTTGAAATAGAAGTTCGTCCAGCAATCTTGTCATCGCCTTCTTCTTGGAAAGAGCTGTCGGAAAGTTTTGCATTTACTCATTGACAGTGCTTTCGCAATAAGTTATCCAATTAAGCCTAAAGGACATCCGATTCCAGTGCCTTGGGACTTTTCTAAATTAAAATAAATATTTCAACAGAAAATGGAATTAAGTTTTTGTGTGTTTTGAATGTTAAATTGCCTTGGGACAAGGCAAGGCTTTTAAAGCCTTGAGAAATATTGTGACAAAGTAAGAAATTAAATATTAAAGATAATTTACTTGATTTGATGGCTTCTTCATTTAATTCCCTTTAAGCCAATTTAAGTTTCCTTGTCATCAAGTCTTTTTAAAAGAATTTATAATTTTTTAATTGCTTAAAAACCCTTCAGTATCGTAAATAGTTTGAAGCCTGACGAGCCTCTTTTTTCTGGCCCCACACGTGACGAAGGTAAATATTAAATCACGTGTTTGAATTGTGAAATATCTTCCCCGCCAAAAAAATAAAAGACTAGACTAACTTGATTAACTTTAAGCTGCAGCTTCTGTTGGTAATCTTTACAATGTAATTTGTTACGTTTAACCCACTTTAAAGAGCTCGCCAAATCCCAAGACAATGATAGTTAAACACTATGATCTCTGGTATTATAGATAAAACGTTTTAAGAGAGATTTGTTCCCACCAGCACAGTTCTTTCGAGTTTCATAAGTACGCACTCTCTCATTTGTGTCGCAGATCTCGAGGCTTCTTGACATATACTTCCTCGTTGTGACAATGAAAAAATTGTTTCAGAATTCCCTGCTGCAGCACAAAACACGCTACCAGCTTTTGGCCACGGTTTTGGGTAAGCGAAAATTAATGTACGTTATTTAATTTTAAATTAATTTTAATTATTTCACAGTCAACATCATAACCTTCGGCCATGGCATCGGTGTGGGATGGCTCTCGCCGACGCTGACCAAGATTCAACATCCCGACTCGCCGCTTGGCTTTAAAGTTAATCTCGCTGAAATATCCTGGCTGGGATCCATGCTGGGATTGGGAAGCTTGTGCGGTAACCTGACCATCGCATTTCTGATTGAGCGGGCCGGCAGGAAGTTCTGCCTGTATCTGATAGCAGTGCCTTATGCGGTGGGTAATTCCCTTTTAATTAGTCAAAAATTCATAAAGGACACTCTTAATTCCTCTGGCAGACTGTCTGGGTTCTGATATACTGCGCTTCGAACGTGTACTTCCTGTATGCAGCCCGATTTCTGTGTGGTTTCACTGGAGGAGCATCGTATGTGGTCGTGCCTATTTTTATTAGTGAAGTTGCCGACAGCAGGTGAGTTTTTCATGGGAGAAAAAATATGTGAAAAATGTTTAATTGCTGATCTCATAGCATTCGAGGAGCTCTTACTTCCATGGTTATGCTATCCGTTGATTTGGGAATACTCGCTGGATATATACTCAGCACACATCTGTCCTACCACGTCGTGCCCTTCCTGGGCATTATCTTTCCTGTGGCCTATTTTATTGCCAATTTAATGCTGCCCGAAACTGCACCGTATCTCCTAAGGCGAAGCCAACTGAGTGCCGCCGAGAATTCCTTCAGATATTATAGAAATCAGAGAGATGCGAGGAGTGAAGAATCCTCCAAGTTAAACTTCGAGGAGCTCCGTACCGCAGTCCTGGCTCAGCAGACGAAGAACTCTTCTCCACTGAGTTACAAGGATCTGAGTGAGTTTAATTCTAATTTAAATATATAAAACGTTTAATACATTATTCTCCTTTCAGTTACCAAACCCGCCCTAAAGGGCTTTGCTGCCTCGTGTGTCCTCAGCTTGGGATATCAATTCAGTGGAGTTTTCAGCTTCATCAACTACATGTCGGATATATTTAAGGCATCGGGATCCATTGTGGACGTCAACACTGGCACCATCATCATAGGAATAGTTCAGATCGTGGGGGTTTATACCTCCACCATATTCGTGGACATTGTGGGGCGACGTCTCCTGATGTTGATCTCAACTTTTGGCGTGGGAATCGGATGCATTGCCTTTGGTTGCTTTACGTACTTGGCGCAGTTTCATGATCTCAGCAATTATAACTGGCTGCCTTTGATATTGATGATATTTATCTGTTACGTGGCCAACATTGGACTGATAGGGATCTTCTTCCTGGTGCTGGTGGAACTGTTTCCAGTGAAGGTAGTTATAGTTTACTTCCATTTATGTACGATTATGAGATTCTTTTCTTTCAGATACGCTCTCTGGGTACTTCTATATCTGTCGTATTTCTGAGTCTTCTTATTTTTGGCACCTTGAAGCTGTTCCCGCTGATGATGCACTATTGGGGGATTTCACTGACCATGTGGTTCTCTGCCGGCTCCGCCTTGCTCACCTTCCTATATTTTTGGCTGTTTCTGCAAGAAACTAAGGGGAAATCAATGATTGAAGATTAAGGGTTTTGTTTATACTTGTTTATTCTGTTTTCTGTAGCTGAAAATAAATCATAATAGTAAATTATTGGTTATTTGTTTCTCTTACTAAAAACCATACCTTGTTTCTAGCTAAATTCCTTTTCAACTACTTTAAGTTTAACTTAAATTTTGCATTATTTAGTAAAAGCATTTTGTAAAGCACTGGGAATGGTTGGAAACCTCTTACAGCCCTACTTGAGCTTTCCCTATCTTATCTCTGTCTGCACTTATATAGCCTTCACAAGTCTATTTATCGGAATATTTTCACTTTTGACCTAATCCACTACGATGTCTGTTGAATCACGACCAACATCGTAAAAAATCCAAGACTGATAGAAAGAGACGAGCCCCTTTTCTAGCACTCACGTGAGACTGGTTAACGTTGCAATTTTGTTTTTGGATTGTGAAATATCTTTCCCGCCACAACAAGAGAATAAAAGACTAGACTAACCTAAAATATACAATAATATACAGCTGCTCTTGGTAATCTTTACAATGTATTTTGTTACGTTTCACACACTTTTGTTAGCTCGCAAAATCTCAAAAGACATATACAGCAAGCCGATAATAAAGAAAATGATCTCTGATATTGCGGATATAAAGTTTACGGGGGAGTAATTCTACGAGCTTTTGAATTCACTTGGTTCCTCTGGGTTTTATACAAACGCGCTTTCGCATTTGTGGCAAAGTATTCGATGCTAACGGACACTCCTCCTGTGGCAATGAGCAAGTTTTTTCAAAATTCCCTGCTGCAGCAGAAAACCCGCTATCAGCTTTTAGCCACGGTTGTGGGTGAGCAGAAATTAATTTTCATTTAGCTTCGGGGATACAAGGCTTCCGTTTTTGCAGTCAACATCATAACCTTTGGCCATGGCATCGGTGTGGGCTGGCTCTCGCCGACGCTGACCAAGATTCAACATCCCGACTCGCCACTTGAGTTTAAAGTTAATCTCGCTGAAATATCCTGGCTGGGATCCATGCTGGGCTTGGGGAGCTTGTGCGGCAACCTGACCATCGCCTTGTTGATAGAGCGGGCCGGCAGGAAGTTCTGCCTCTACCTGATAGCAGTGCCATATGCAGTGAGAAGCCCCTTTTTTAATTGCTTTAAACTCAAATTTGATTCATTTGTTTTCTCTGCCAGTGCCTCTGGGTTCTGATATACTGCGCTTCGAACGTGTACTTCCTGTATGCAGCCCGATTTTTGTGCGGATTTACCGGAGGAGCGGGATATGTGGTGGTGCCTATTTTCATTAGTGAAGTTGCCGACAGCAGGTGCGGTTTTTTTAACTGAAAGAGGAAGTATATTTCAATATTTACTCTCTGATCTCATAGCATTCGGGGAGCTCTTACTTCCATGGTGATGCTATCCGTTGATTTGGGAATACTCGCTGGATATATACTCAGCACCTATCTGGCGTATCATGTGGTGCCCTTCCTGGGCATTATCTTTCCTGTGGCCTATTTTGTTGCCAATTTAATGTTGCCAGAAACAGCGCCCTATCTGTTGAAGAGAAGTCAACTTAGTGCAGCCGAGAATTCCTACAGATATTATAGAAATCAGAGAGATGCGAGGAGTGAAGAATCCTCCAAGTTAAATTTTGAGGAGCTCCGTGCCGCTGTCCTGGCTCAGCAGACCAAGAACTCTACTCCACTTAGTTACAAGGATCTGAGTGAGTTTAATTCTAATTCAAATATATTTAACATTTAATAAATTATTCTTCTTTCAGTTACCAAACCAGCGCTAAAAGGCTTTGCTGCCTCTTGTGTCCTCAGCTTGGGATATCAATTCAGCGGAGTTTTCAGCTTCATCAACTACATGTCGGACATATTTAAGGCATCGGGTTCCATTGTGGATGTCAACACAGGAACCATCATCATAGGAATAGTGCAGATCGTTGGAGTTTATACCTCGACCATATTCGTGGACATTGTGGGACGACGTCTCTTGATGTTGATCTCAACTTTTGGCGTGGGAATCGGATGCATTGCCTTTGGTTGCTTTACGTACTTTGCGCAGTTTCACGATCTCAGCGAATACAACTGGCTGCCTTTGGTGCTGATGATATTCATTTGTTATGTGGGTAATATTGGACTGATCGGGATCTTCTTTCTGGTATTGGTGGAACTGTTTCCGGTGAAGGTAAGGAATCAATACTATTTTTCTTATATGCATGACTCTATGGGTTTCGACTTTCAGATTCGCTCATTGGCCACTTCAATCTCTGTGATATTCTTGAGTATTTTGGTCTTTGGCACCTTGAAGTTGTTCCCGCTGATGATGCACTATTGGGGAATATCGTTTACCATGTGGTTCTCTGCTGGCTCCGCCTTGCTCACCTTCATATACTTCTGGCTGTTTCTACAGGAAACTAAAGGAAAATCAATGATTGAAGATTGAGGGAAATATAACTGGAGTACTGAGGAGAAATGTTAAGAAATATATATCTTAGTGATAAATAAATAAAAATGTATAAGAAAATAATGTTCATCACAGTAAATAAATGGAAAATGTGTTATGAAGAGAATGTCCTTCGATCCGAATAACTACTGTTATTTAATTTAAATTTAATGGAGTATACGAATATCCAATGTCATTTTGAATAAAATATGTTTAAAATGGAAGAGTATAGCACTTATATTTAACAATTTTTTTAAATAAAATATTGTGAATTGTTTTGATTATTTAATAAAATATTTTATTACTAAGTATATTACAACTTAAAAGATAAATATCTTGGCTTAAATTATATGTGTTCAAGGGAATCTACTAACGAATTGTGCGCCTCTTTGTGATTTATAAAGATAACCAAATCAAACTTGAGGTTGTCTTGTTATTAAACAGTAAACAGTAAAAATCAGCTGTTTTTTAGGAGCACTTAAAAGCTCGCCGGCAAATTGAGATTTACTTTATAACGTCTGAGGTCCAGGTGTTTAGGTTAACTGTCTGAATATTGTACCCTGAAGTAGTGATAAGTAATCGCTGTTTACATGATGAAAGTAAAGCGGATTAGAGCCTTCTCTTCATGTAAATGAATTAATCTTATTTGGTAAACTTGGAAATTGATTTTTATTTTATTTTTTATCTCTTAGATGAACTCTCAAACTATACATCTGGTGAAATTACTCGGCCAAACTAAAGTCATTTATGTCTGTAAGAAATGTAAATATTTTATCAAGCTTTGTGGCTATCTGGTTTAGATAAACATCCCAAAATGGTACTTAAGTGGGAGCTCAGACGACAGACGACAATATTATTTTGTAGAGATTGCATAGTCATGACGTTCCTAGAAAATCCCAATTGTCTGCTGAGTCGCAGGAATCGCAACCAATTCCTGGTGACCCTGCTGGGTGAGGTCCTTAGTGAGATGGAGGATATGAGTATCATTTAATATATGTTATTTCGTTTTCCAGTGAACATAGCTCCCTTTGCCCATGGCCTGGGCATAGGTTGGATGTCGCCGGTGATGCGGGATCTCACCACAGATCAGTCGCCTCTCGATTTTCCTGTTCTGGTGGAGGATGTCTCCTGGATAGGATCTCTGGTTGGCATAGGAGCCATGATAGGCAATATGCTGGCCGGCACTTTGATGAATCGCATCGGAAGAAAACCGGTCATGTTCGGCCTGGCTTTTCCCGCCTTGGTAAGTGTAACCTCGAAACAGGTGGAGAACTATCTGATCAAGTTCCTGTATATTTTCCAGATATTTTGGAGCCTTGTTTACTTTGTCCAGAGTGTGGAGTACCTGTACGTGGGACGCCTGATGGCCGGACTGACCAATGGTGCCTTCTATGTTGTCCTGCCGACTTTTCTAAGTGAAATCGCGGATGATAAGTAAGTGAATATTATATGGAGTGATGTAATATTTGATTTAATATTTAAATCTTTCATAGCATTCGCGGTCGACTTGGTTCCATGATTCTGTTGACGGTCAACACGGGAGTCCTTACCGGCTACATAGTATCCTCTCACTTTAATTACTTTACGGCTCCTCCTTTTATAATTGCCGTGCCTGTGTGCTATATAATCGGAAATTTCCTATTTCCGGAAACACCAATTCATCTTATAAGAAAGGGCAAACTCCAGGAGGCCAGAGAGTCCTTTAAGTTCTACAAAAATATTCGGAGAGATGATATCAAGGCTGAAAGTGAATTCGAGGATTTAAAGCTGAAAGTGCTAAAAGCGGAGGCAGAGAAGGCCAAGTCCTTTGATTACAAAGATTTCAGTGAGTGTGAATTAATTTCTGACTAACTTATGTTTAAAATTTCATTATCCTTTCAGTTACCAAGCCCGCTTTCAAGGCCTATGCCTCTGCCGCTGTGGTGCTCATCTCCAATCAGTTCAGTGCCAGCTTCTGTGTCTCCTCCTATTTGTCGACCATTTTTGCTGCCTCGCACACTACTTTGAACTTGACCATGTGCACTGTTGTCATAGGATCTGTCCAGATTGTGGGCACCTATTCCACCACCTTGTTGTGCGATAAATACGGACGCAGGATCCTCATGCTGGTCTCCTCTTCGGGCGCCGCTATTTGTCTGGCTGTCTTTGGAAGCTACACGTACTTTGCCCAGATATATGATCTAACTGCTGTCGGTTGGCTACCTTTGGTGATCCTGGCCCTCTACGTATTTCTCTGCAACATAGGTTTGGTGGGCTGTGTCTTTGTCCTGCTCCTGGAGTTCTTTCCAACTAAGGTGGGTTTCCTTATTTAAGCAAAGAGATTTCTTTTTCTATTAAATCTTTTATTTCAGATCCGCTCCGTTTGTGTGTCGGCTTTTATAGTGATATTAAGTGGCATGGTTTTCCTGGCTTTGAAAATCTTCCCCATCTGTTTGGCTGAATGGGGCATTTCGGTGACCATGTGGTGTTGCAGTGTCAGTACAACTCTCTGCTTTTTTTACTTCTACTTCTTTTTGGTGGAGACCAAGGGCAAATCCCTGCTGGAGAATTAACTGCAATACTCAGCTATGACTTCAAAAATGAAAATAGTTTTAAATACAGATAAATTCATTGAAGAAAGCAAGAGAAAGCTCAAATATTTGTAAGATTTTGTGTGTTTTCAATAAGATATTCTTCCGTTTAAAACCATTTTTTTTAATAAAACTTTTATTTATCATTAGCATTATTTTTCTGCGTGTAACTTAAGAGATTGCCTTGGTCTTATCTGGCCAAGATAAACCGGTTTGAAACTATTTAAGGGGAAGCTCGGGCGCTAGACGAATCTCAGTCAGTGTGGAGAAAGCATCGGAGCCATGACGTTGAAATTGCGACTAGCCTCGGTCTTTGACAATCCCAACTGTCTGCTGGGTGGCAGGAATCGTCATCAGTTTTTGGTCACCTTGCTGGGTACGACACTTGACTTTAATCCTCATTCTTGATGATGTTAACGATCTAATCCTAATAGTGAACATTGCCACCTTTTCCCATGGCTTGGGCATCGGTTGGATGTCGCCGGTGATGAGGGACCTTCAGACCGATCACTCGCCCCTCGATTTTCCCGTGCTGGTGGAAGAGGTCTCCTGGATAGGCTCGCTTGTGGGCATTGGCAGTGTGATTGGCAATCTGTTTGCCGGTTCCCTGCAGGATCGCATCGGAAGGAAGCCGGTCCTGTTTGCCATTGCAGTTCCCTATACAGTAAGAGGATGCTTTGCTTTATCTTTAGAGAGATTCTTAACCCCATTTCTATCTTTCAGATCTTTTGGTTCCTGATTTACTTCGTCCAGAGCGTAGAGTTCCTTTACATTGGTCGTTTGATGGCCGGCATGACCGGTGGCGCCAGTTACGTTGTCCTACCGACCTTCATAAGTGAAATTGCGGACACGAAGTGAGTAGATTGAGAGGAGCGTGCTGATGATAAACTACTTGGTTGTAAATCTCCCGCAGCGTACGCGGTCGTCTCGGCTCCATGATCTTACTATCGGTGAACACGGGCGTTCTCGCCGGCTATATTGTGTCCACACATGTGGATTACTTTACAGCACCGCCGTTCATAATCGCTCTGCCCGTTTGTTATTTCATCTGTAATTTCCTCTTTCCGGAAACGCCGCACCATCTCATCCGTAAGGGAAAAATTGAGGCGGCCAAGAAGTCCTTTATGTTCTACAAGAATATCAAGAGGGATGACATCAAGGCTGAGAGTGAATTCGACGAGTTGGAGTATCTGGTAACCAAAGAGCAGACTGAGAAGGCCAAGTCCTTTGACTACAAGGATTTCAGTGAGTTGTTTTCTTGGATAAATTATTAAAAGCTGTAATAATATTTTAATTCCTAATTTCAGTTACCAAACCAGCATTTAAGGCCTATGCCTCTGCGGCTGTGGTGCTCATCTCCAATCAGTTCAGTGCCAGTTTCTGCGTCACCACCTATTTGTCGGATGTGTTTGCCGCCTCTCACACCACTCTGGACGTGGGCATGTGCACCATTGTCATTGGAGTCCTTCAGATTGTGGGAAACTATGCAACCACATTGCTCTGTGACAATTATGGTCGCCGAATCCTCATGCTGACCTCCACTGCTGGAGCCTCCATGTGTCTGATTGCCTTTGGTTGCTTCACTTACTACGCGCGGGAGTACGACCTCTCTGCGGTGGGTTGGTTGCCCCTGCTGATCCTATCCTGTTATGTGTTCCTCTGTAACATTGGCATGGTTGGATGTATGTTTGTGGTCATTGTGGAGCTATTTCCCTCAAAGGTGGTTACTGCTTTCACTCTTTTTAGAATTAATTCACAAAATGTTTTCATTACAGATTCGTGCGGTGGGAGTATCCACATTTGTGGTCATTTTAAGCTGCACCGTTTTCCTCACCCTGAAAATCTTTCCCATCTGCATGGCCGCCTGGGGCATCTCGGTGACCATGTGGAGCTGTAGTGTCATTACGTTCTGCGGCTTTCTATACTTCTTGTTCTTCTTGGAAGAGACGAAAGGCAAATCGCTACTGGAGGCTTAGTTTGTTTAGACGAAAAGATAATGGTTTATCAAATGTGTCGCACCAAGGCGATTAGCCTAAGCCAGCCAGTTAGTTATCTTTACGGTCCCCGAGGATACGCTACCGGCCAGATACTTAAGCCGAATTCTAGGTGGAATGCCCTTTCAGTGATCCGAGATACTCGGCCAATGCAAGACTGAATAAAAATCGAGGTGCTTGTTATTTGAATATCAATTGCAGTTCTTCAACTTGTTTTTTGGCGGGTGCAAAATGCTGACTAGATTGTTTCAAAGGCCAAACTGTCTGCTTAATCGCAGGAATCGTTACCAGTTGCTAACGACGCTATTGAGTGAGTAGTTCGAGCTGTGAAAAGGATATAGTTTTAGGAGGCTTCTAAATCGTTTCATTATGCAGTTAATCTCATATCCGTTTCCCATGGCATTGGCATCGGTTGGCTCTCACCCACTTTGCGGAAACTGCAGTCCGACTCCCCGGTGGGCTTCCAGTTAAAGTCCGAATTCGAAGTCTCCTGGGTTGGCTCCATGCTGGGAATGGGCTCGGTGACTGGCAACATCCTCATCGGGTCCCTGCTCGGGCGCCTGGGTAGCAAAAGGTGTCTCCTACTCATTGCCATTCCGCATTCGGTAATTTTGCAGAATGGAACAAAGGAATTGCCTTGGTAAAGTGCCTTTTCTGCTTTCAGTGCCTGTGGATCCTGGTCTACTTTGCCCAAAGTGTGGAGTACTTGTATGTGGGCAGGCTTTTAGCTGGCATTTGCGGCGGCGGCATGTACATTGTTCATCCCATTTTCCTCAGTGAAATCGCAGATGCCAAGTAAGTGGATTATATATGATTAATGTCGCGTTTTGTGCTTTTGTGTACTTGGTTTGTAAGAGATAAGATCTAACTGCTACGTCACGGAAAACGGCAGCTGGCGACAGGCCAAACACCAATATCTACAGTCATTATAGCCTATGAGTCACCAGCACGCATATTTCACAACTTGAATATGATTTATTTATTTGTTTCTCTATTATTTATTATTCTTTTATAGCATCCGCGGCACCTTCTCGGCCATGGTGATGCTGTCGGTCAATGTCGGCATTCTCGTGGGCTACATAATGGGCACACACCTGTCTTATTACTCGATACCCTGGATTGTCCTGGCTCTGCCTCTGTGCTACCTTATATCTGTATTGCTTTTCATTAAGGAATCGCCCATGCATCTGATTAGAATCGGCAAAAATTCCGAGGCGGAGAGATCCTTTCGTTACTATAAAAACATCAAGGATAGCGATAACATTCATGATCAGAATCGTGCCATGGAGGAGTTTGAGGACATGAAAGTAGCCCTGAAAAAGGGCAATGGCTTAAATGAAAAAATTACCTTTAAGGACTTTTGTGAGTAACGAAAAATTTCTCTTTAAATATTTAAAATTAAATATTAGCCTTAACTCTATGTCAATTTCTTTTCTATTTCCTTTACCATTTCTTTAACGGCATTATCCTTATTAATTTAATAATCTTTCAGGCACTCGTCCTGCTCTCAAGGCCTATGGTCCTGCGATGGTTCTCCTTATTGCCAATCAGTTCAGTGGACTCTTTACCATGGTCAATTACATGTCGGATATATTCGCCAAATCGGGCAGCACAATGGATCCGGATACCTGCACCATCATCATTGGGGCTGTTCAGATCTTGGGCACGTATGTCACTACCGTGCTCTGCGACATCTGTGGAAGGAAGCTACTTATGTTGGTGTCCACGGCCGGGGTGGCCATTAGCTTGACCGCCTTTGGCTTCTTTACCCAATATGCCCAGAGCCATGATGTCGGCGATTACAGCTGGGTGCCGCTGCTCCTCATGTCGATGGACATTTTCCTGGGCAACATCGGCCTCGTAGGTTGCTTCTTTGTCAGCCTCGTCGAGATATTCCCAGTAAAGGTATGTATTAAATGGATTTAAACCGAGTTTAAGTGCTCTTAAAATATCGATGCATATTTTAGATACGTGCCAAGGCAGCCTCTATGGCAATTGTGGTTTGCAGCAGCTTCGTATTTGTCATGCTTAACATTTTCCCAATTTGCATGAAGCAATGGGGGATATCGGCTACCATGTGGTCATGTGGCGGAATCACAGCATTCAGTTTTGTTTATTTCTCAATTTTCATGAAGGAGACCAAGGGCAAGAGTATGTTGGATGATTGAATAAAATTGTATGTTGTTTTTCTCCTAAATATTGAATTTTATTTAAATTATTAAGCAAAAATGTATATAAAAAAATTGCATTTTACTTACCCTTAATCGTTTTAAAACCAAAAATAAATTACACCACAGTTTTTATAGTATTTCAGCTTACATTTTCATGTATGTATGTATATTTAAATAAATTTAATTACATATAATTAGGTAATATATAAACAAAATACAATTTATGCCATAAGGTTATACATTCTGCTGGGTTTTTGTTGTTTTTTGTTGTTTTCACTTTCAATTACTGATGTTTCTTTACAATTTCCCGGACTGGCATCATTCACTGCTGCCATCCCATTAAAACTAATTAAAAAACTAGATTACTAAATCACAGTGTTTTTTCTCAAGCGAAAAAAATTTGCAATATTCTACAAAATTACTAGCATTGTTTCATTATAAACATACAATTTATATTTATGCATACATATAGAAGTGTGCGGGTGATGTGGGTGCTGGGCTGTTGGGCTTTCTAAACTCGTATTTATCTTTCGGGTGGGGGGACTTTAAAAGGTACATTAAAACATAATGCTTGCTTTACTCTCGATCTCTTGTTTTAGCGGCAACATAGCGATTGATAACATATAAACGGCTAACAATTAAAAGACATAAAACAAAACAAGAATTTACGCTTACAAAATGCAAACACATAAACAGTTCTATCGCACTGCCCTACCGCAAACCTCGAATAACACGGCTAAATACAATAATAATTATAATAATAATAATAATAGTAGTTAGGCGTAGGGATAATTGTAATAATAATAATAGTAGGTAAACGTAAATGGTGTGGCTTGAAAGTAAATTGAATCACAAAATGGGCGCCATTTAGCAAGTTTGTTCAGTTGTAACGGTTTAGCATTGGTTAGCATTAACTAATTACGTATCACTGGTTCGATGTCTGCTCAGATAGATATAGCTAGCTATAGATATCACGTCTTTTTCGGGCACCGCAGGTAGCGCAATACCGCGTATCCTAGGCAGCGAAATACCAGGAAGAACATCATCAGTATCAGCGTATTCAGCCAGAGCGGTGATGTCGAGTTTTGAGCATTGAGTATTTCCTCATATGGAATGAATTCGGTTGACTGCTGTTTGCAAATCTCATAGCTACTGGGCGATCCACATCTGAAAATGATTATTACGTTATTATTTAACCATGATAGTAGGGTACCATAGCTCACCTTATAGCTGGACCCTCCCGAAACTCCAGTATCTGCATGTTCTGGTAGGCATAGTGGATCATGGAGGTATACTGGATCCAGCTGAGGCCCTCCGGAATGCGGGACGACAGATAGCCGCCAAAGAGCTGGGTGGCCAGCGTGTACAGGGCACTCAGGGTGATGCTCACGTTCATGTCCATGCAACAGGCTCCTATAAAGAAGCCCACGCTCTGTGCCACAATCGTATTGATCAGCAGGAAGATGAGCATCAGGAAGAAGAGCTTCAGGCTGGAAATTATACAAATTATAAACCATTCAGTTTTCAGTTCTTGCTCTGATCATACTCACCTTGTGCAGCCCAGCATGGGGTAGCTTATCATGAGGTAGACCGTGGGCAAAGTGATCACCAGTGGAAGTTCGGCACACATCTTGGCCAGGTAATAGGCGGACAGTCGATAGGCCCCAGAGCGGCGTTCCTTGCTCACAACCTCACGCTCCGAGGGGACTACAAAAAGAACATAAAATTTAATATTCGAATAATATTTAAACCAGAATCTTAAATCCCTACATGAATTAAGCGCTCCGAAGAGGGCAAAGAGCATCCAGTAGGTCTGCGAGAAGAACATCCAGCCTTGGAGGTCGTGCAGGAACTCCTCGGTGCGCGGCAGCTGGAACCAGATGGCTCCTGCCATCAGGGCCAGTCCGATGGTCTGAAACCAATTGAGCTTGGAGAGCATGCGAGGCTTGGCTTCCTTGAAATTGCGGCTGGAGAGCACGCAGAACTGGGTATGGAAGCTGGTAGGGTACGAGAGCCACTCATCGTTGTCAGCGCCATGTTCCGTCCCGCTGCCCGCACTGTAGGATTGGCAGTCACTGGAGGCGCAGGAGCTAAAATTGGACTGAGAGTCAGCGGCACACCAAACCAGATGCTGGGCAGCCTCCTCGTCCTCTTCCACCTGGCAGCCACTGGTCGGATGGTGCAGGTTCTCGTACTGATGATGGTGATGATGGTGGTTGTGGTGGTTGTGGTGATGATGATGGTGGCGGCTGGCTTGGTGGTGATGCTGGTTGTAGTAGTTATTTATTATATCGTCAATGAGGATGCTCTCCGGCTGCTTTTTATCCTTTGCCTTTGACTCGCTGTCCTGGTGGTGGCGACTGCTGGTAATGCAGTTCCGGTTCAGGTAATTTCCATGCGATTCCCTGGCGGCAATGAAGAGCTTCTCGCGGATATCTGGATGCGATTTTAGTTGCTCCACTAAAATAAATAAAAGAAGAATGGTAATTGTGAATTTTAAAGGTTGCTTGAAAATAAATTAGATTCTTTCTTTAATAGTTTGTGGCTAGAAAGAACCAATTAAATTTTAACGGTGGAGATTCAAAGGAAGCAACAATTTAAATTAATTTAAAAATCAAGAAATGGCATTAAAAGTGGCAAGAATTTAAGTTGTGTGGCATACTTTTAGGCCGTATAATTTCTTTTACTTTAAAAGCTAAAACACTAAAGATCTATAAATAAATCTAACCCTTAAGTCTTCGTTAAACCAAGACTTTACTTACACACAAAATCGGCGGGATTATAGTGCGGCTTGATGGTCACCCCGATGTCCTCGAAATGTCGATATATATTGTGCACATCCCCAAAATAGGCGGTCCTTCCTTGGTGGAGCAGCAGCAGCTTGTCGAACATGTGAAACATCTGCGACGAGGGCTGGTGGACACTAATCACTATTGTCTTCTGCTCCAGCTGGGCGTAACGCTTGAGCACCTTCATCAGCGAGATGGCCGAGTGGCTGTCCAGACCGGAAGTGGGTTCCTGTCACATTAAATTTAATATTAAAGTTTTAAGAAAATAAACTGTTTCAATCACTTACATCCAAAAGCATGAGCAACGGATTGGTTAGTAGCTCGCAGGCTATGTTGGCCCGCTTCTTCTCGCCGCCTGACAGACCCCGGTTGAGGTAGTCCCCGAACTTGGTCTGCTGACAGCAGCCCAGCTCAAGGGCCTCCAGGATGTGATCCACCTTGCGCATCTTCTCCGATCGTGGCATCGATTCCGGCAGTCGCAGGAGCGCCGTGTAGACCACGGTTTCACGTAGTGTTAATTGCGGAAAGAAGATCTCCTCCTGTAGCACATAGCCAATCCGGCGACGCCACTTCTTGGTCAGAGGCTCACGGTTGAGGAAGACACTACCGCTGTCAATGTGCCGCTGGCCACTGAGACAGTCCAGCAGAGTGGTCTTGCCACTGCCCGAGGGTCCCATAATGGCCAGGACCTCGCAGGGACTGCATTATGAGGATGAGATAAAAAAAAACACAAAGGATTATGAAAAGTGCATAAGTTAATCAGGCTTTTGGTTGTTGTCAATGCTGCCAAATTTTTTATATAAATACTTGAAGAAATTATTCATTTAATTCTCTTAATCTCAATTTATTATCACAAATCATCTTAAATTGGCAGCACTGTCTATTTGCATTTATTTTGCGCACTTTGTGGTGTGTTGTGTTTATTTACTTTATGCTGATCTTGTTACCTGACAAATCCACTCACATCGGAAAGTATTTGCCTCTCGTTGTGCAAAACGTTGAGGTTCTGAAATGTCAGCTGCAATGTGTGCTGCTGCTGTGGGTGGTGATGTGGATGGGAGTTGCAAATGTTGGCGTTGTGATGCTGCTTCTGGCGGTCGACTGAAGTCCGCTCAAAGTGGTAAGACAGGGATGCCGGGGAGTTACTGCAAGGAGCAAGAGAAGAGATAAGTCATCATAAATCATATCATATATCAAGTGCACTCACTTAAAATAATAAAAGGAATTTATTTTGAAGTGCGAGGAAGACAAATCACTTTAAGACAACCAACAAATGTGGTTTTAAACAAATAAATACCACAAACCAGAATGAAATGGATGCAGAAATTATTTAAACTTGGACAGTTGTTTCATAAATATCTTAATTGAACTCAAATTCAAATGAAGTCAATTAGAAAATAAACATATCTTTTAACTTTGTTTGAATTGATGTCAAAGAAATGCGATGGCCATTAAATTTGTGAACTTAAACCTTTCCCTTATCCTTTTTCATGCCTAAATTGGCACAAATCTTTATTATCTCATTGTTATTAATATAAATGCCACTGCGCAAACCTTTTGTTGTTATTCATGTAAATCAAAACAAAACAAATTTAATGTCAATGCACTTCACACACTGCCTGGCAAAAGTAATATCAGTGCGACAAAAGTTCCCCGATTTTTCCCCCTCTTTATATTTTCCTGAGAATATATGGCCATACAATGCAGTTACTGAGGCCTCAGTCGCTGTTTCTGTCGCAGTCGCAGTCTCAGTCACAGTCGCGGTCACAGTCGAAGTCGCAGTCTCTCACTGTCAACCGTTATCGCCGATATCACATGTGTGGCGGTCGCATTATCACTCACTTTGCAGTCACACTCTCAGGCCCGAAAAGAGAGCGAGTTGTGCGGGAAGGCAGCCCAGAATTCTAGAGCTCTGAAGCAGTGCGTATTCTCCGCTGATACCCTGTACTTGTGGAGAGTGGGAGCTTATAGGTTTTAAGCTATTTGAATAATATTGCATTTTTATAAAATTAAAAATTAAACAATTAATTATAACTATATTTAGTTACTTGATTACTTTGCAAAAAAATATTTTCTATACAACAAATTTATCTTTAAATGGTTAATTATACTAATTTTTTGGACACAACAATAACCTGAAATTATAAAGCATCTACTAACCTTTCTCAATGCTTAATTAATTCTTAATTTTTCCATCTTTTTGATCTAAGGAAAATTATTACTCGTTTACCTTTGAGTTGGAAAACTCTAAACTTCTCTCACTTGCTTTCTTTCGCCCTGCAGTCGACTCTCGGTCAATGCTTCGACTTTACTCCCACTACCACACACAGACACAAAACGCTCATACACACACAGAGAAGCACAAACACACAGATACGCACACGGATAGGGGCACAAGCATAGGCGGACCACGGAGTCAATAGCCTCTTGCATGGGGGATTCTTCTCCGTTCTGTTTGTGTACCTATCAAATTTATTTAAATATTTTCCCTTGGCCATCACCCGAATAGACCGTAGATAAGGCCGTTATAGTTATAACATCTATTTCGGGATCTCGGAACGGGAGACTACGCCGGCAGAGGCAGAGCACACACATCCCGGCAGAGGCAGCGCCCCAGCATCGTCAAATCAAAATTATTCGAAGAGCAACATTTTAATTTACAAATTATACCGAAATGTAAATTTCTGTGGATCGACTCTGGTAGGCGCCGAAAGTAAATAGAGAGTCCGAGGCGGCGGCGAGTGCATTGAACCGCACTCGGTGCGTGAGTGCGAGCGGGAGAGCCGCCATACAACGGGCAAGAGACAAGAACTGCCAGAGGGAGAGCGGGAGTGGGAGCGGTAGCGGGAAAGGGAGATACGGGGGGCCCAAGTGGGGGTCAATGCAGTCAGTCAGCGTCAGAGGAGAGCAGCTACAACAACAACAACAACAGTGCCAAACAAAGCCAGCGCTCACACACAGATACCCACACGCACACACGCACTCGCACAGGCTGAGATACTTTGCATGCAGTGTATCTGATGAATACATTTTACTTTACAAGCGCTTCCAGCGGTGGCCAAGCTCATTACAATAGCCAATGTCCGGGTCTGATAGCCCGCAAGCCCTCGCAAGCATACGGACATTTTCCCATAAATAAAGGCAACTGAAATAACATAAACATATTTTACTCTATTTTTGGGCAAATGTACTGTTTAATATAAGTTATTATTTATTAAAGTTATTTTAATAAATGTGCACATAACTTTAAAAATGTATCTGTTCGAAAATAATCGAAATATGTAGAACGATAAAAGTGTTAAATATAAAAATAAATTTATATGCTTTAGAAAACACAACAGAAAGCACAACAGGAGAAAAATTACAAGAAATATCTTACAGATACTTATTATTCTTTTTTTTTTTTGTGAAATTGTATATGTTTTTTATATTTAATTATTGCCATCCCTTTAATATTCTTTATATTTTAAACTTCAGTCATTTTTTAAAATTTAAGTAATTTATTTTAAAGTGAAATTTGATTTTGCCATCTAAGTTTGCTGCTTTGTTTTCCGATTTCGATTTACACTAAAGTCAAATACTTTCGCTCGTGAAACGCTCGATTGACGTAGATGCCAAAACAAAAAACCAGAAACTTCCACATCCCACAAACTTTCCAAAACAAAAATGTGCAACAAACTTGAGAGACTTCTGCAGAAAGAGAGATTGTTCTCTGCCTCCACCTTCCCCTTTGGAGCTTTGAATATTAAGAAGATTCCCCAGTAACAGTATTTAAGCTACTAACCCATTTTTTCGGCTCGGTTTCCGTTTGACACAATTCCAAATTAAGCATTAAGTTTCAATTTAAAGATTATTTTGCACAGAGCAACGATGAAACATCACTGACATGACATCCCACGAGCTCCTTTAGCTTAATTATGTCGGGGGTAGAAGCTGCTGGCAACTGTTGGAAAAACTATTTTAATTTCATAGACGACTTTTTTTATGCCTTCTTAAACTTTCTTTCGATTTCAAGAGAGATATTCGAGAAGTGCAGTGAAGTTTGTCCATGTGCCAATGATCACGTAGAGCAACTTGTCACCATTTGAACTTGCCTGGAGGAAAAATTCATACAGAAGAGAACTTTTTAATTGGCAAATTTAAGCCAAAGAATGAGCTAATTGCATTTCAGGCTTTTCGTTTCCATTAAAGCTGTACGACAAGGGTATCATTTGATTGATATATTGACTTGCTTAAATGCCAAAGAGCCTTAAGCCATAAGGTATGTTATGTCAGTTCAATAAACAAACCATGACCAAAGGACATTGTAATTAAACCATAATAAAAGCCAAAAAAACAAAATCAATCTTGTGGAATATTGCAAACAATTTATTTGACAATTGGTTTGCAGGCAAAATTCAATTAAATTCTTAGTAGGCATAATAAATATTTGATTTTGCTTGTATAGTTTTATAGATTACAACTTGAAATACTATTTGCAAAAGGCATCATAGTTTGATATTAATCCCTTAATTATCTTCCAAAATCAAAACACACAGTCTCTCTCTTCAAACTTTCGAAAACACATCCCTCAACCCATTAAATCCGGGTCTAACTTCCCCGAAAGTTTTCGCCAAACTACATAATTTACGTAATTAACCCAATCTGACCTCCTCCATTTTCGGGGCCAAGAAAGCCAGCCAACTTACTGACCAAGTAACCGGCTAACAATTTACCTAACCCACGGCTATGATGCCATTTCTTTGGCTCTTGATTAAGGCCACCGCCAACAAGAAGACAAAAAACAAAATCTGATTTTGTTTGTGTTTTTATTTTGTTTCTTTCATATATATATATATTTTTTTTCTCGGCTTGGCGTCGTCGCTTTCTTGGGGAACTCTCCTCGAGGAACTGGAACTGGCTTCTTGAATACGCGAAAAGGTTATTGACTTTTACAACAAGCAAAACAGACGCCAAAATAAAACAACAACAACAGCAACAAAATAATATAATTCACACACACGCAAAGAGAGAGAGAGAAAGAGAGTCAGGGGGGGAAAGGAGGGAAAACAACGCAGAAATTACGTGAAAGTTTGGCATTGCATACAGCACGATCCATAAGTGTGTGCGTATAAGAGAAGCACGCAATCAAAAGAAACATTTTTGAAATTCTTATCTCGTTTTTGTTGTATTTGTCGCATTTAATATGGGTGATATTGTTGGTGGCTTTTGTGGCCCATTGTATTTGTGAATACATTGACCGATATTAAACAAGTTGCCAAATAAAACAGATGATCGCCGTTGCTGCCTGCTGCCGCTGTTTGTTTGTATATCGTTTATCGGAAGGGCTCGAAGAGTTCGTTGACTTGGCTTTTGTTTTGCCTGCTTTTATTCTGGCCCCTGTGTGTGTGAGTGTGTGTGTGTGTGTGTTGCCTTCATAATTTCAATATAAATAGATGAATAGAAAACAAAGTCATTTGGCAGAATTGGGTCACCGAATTTGCGCAATTTATTTGATATTCTGTTTTAATTTAAATTTGTAGCCGTATTTCGTAGTATTTAGCAGTGCCTTCATTGAACTTCCCAAAAAAATTGGACAGAAATTCCGGACGATTTTTTTTATGTTAGATTGTCGCGACATTGTCATTGTTTTTGAAATACCCTCTACTTGAAGGGTGTATTATTGAAGCATACAATTTTAAATTAGACTTCGAATTAGAAATGTTTTTATATAAATATTTTTAATTTATTACTTAACAAGCTTAATAAATGGCTTGGATTATTAAAAATTGATCGCATTCGAAGTTTTCCATTTGAAATATTACAATTGTTCTAATTTTTAAGTTCTTTTCCAATTAAAATCAAACTTGATAACAACATTAGAGCAACATAAATAGATTTTATTGACGAAAACATTTTTCTATGCACTACCAGGTATTGCAATGTCGTGGCACTTGACTAATGCCTTCTTCCTCGATTTCTTCTTTTGTTTTTGTTGCTATGACCACGCTCAATTGACTTTTTATTTGCGTGCTTGGATTTTTTTCTCTTCAGTTTTTAGCTGCTCCTCGGCTTCTTTCTTTGTGTGCCTGCTCCTTCCCCTTCTGCTTTATCCTCTCTTCACCCGGACTCCTCTTCTTCGACTTGTGTTTCTCTCTTTCTTATTTTTTTTTTGCGTGTTACTGACCCAATTCTTTTGGCAGCATTTTTTTTTTTTATTTTTGTGTGTGTGTTTTTGCTGCGGGTCTTCTTTGACGAAATTTTATTCGACTTTTTTTTTTATTTGGTCATTTCTTTTTGATTTTTTATTTATTGCTGGCTTAATTTGTGGCCTTCTGCTCTGAAGGGGCAACTATTCAAATTCGTTAAACATTTGTTCCCGATTCTTGTTTTGCAGTTTTGACAAATGTGCCAAGGCTTTTTGGCATAGAAGCTGATATTTTTTTATTTGTCGTATTATTATTCTTTTCAAGCTGCGACTGGAGTCGCGGATCGAGGAAATGCAGGTCAGGCGAAAGAGAGTGGTTAACTAACTGCCGTCAGAACAACATGTCGTATACGTAATTTATGCATGCATATCATGCATATTTATATCAAGTGTCCGCGCAAAGACCAGTTCCCAAAGTTCTCTTTCTTTCTCTCTCTCTCTAGAGATCTGGGTGTCGTGTGGGTGTCTTTGCTTCTTGGTTATTTATTTATTTTTCCCCGTCGTTTAATTGAATTGGAAAGGTGGTGGCAGAGAGCGGAGAAGTGATCGCGATAGAAAGCAGAACCTAAACTGAACCAAACTACTTTCAGAAGTGACCAACTTTGGCAGCAGCAGTAAAAAAAAAAAAAGTTATTGATCAGCTTTAGCTCACTCCTGCAAGTACGAAGGATTTCAAATTCACAGAGGAGCTTCATTTCCTGTCCAAAGGAACTCATTCAACTTGGTAATGGAGACTGATGGAAACCCTTAACGCAATAGCAATCTATTAAGCCAAACACTTGCACTCATCTGCTGTAGTTGCCTTTTTAATTACTATGTCAGTCATGTCTCTAGTTCAAACTGTCCAGTAAAGTCGAAATGAGAACTTTTCACCATTTGAATGAATTTTCAATTTCCTCTCGGGAAGCCAAAGTGACTGGCAAAGACCCAACCACAAGCGTATCCATAACACACACTAAAAGCCTCAAATATAACCCCAAATGGCCTTCTTCATAACCCGGGTGCGACGTTGTTACATAAGGCCCCGGAGCGGCGTAATTGAAATGTGGGGTCAAAACCATTTCGAGGCGGCCAACAAGAAAGGGGGAATTGCAACAAAAACGCGGCAACAAAAGGAGGCAAACGAAGCCAAGCCGAGTCAAGTGGCACTTGTTGCTGTGCACTCGAGTTCGAGTGGGGTGGCGGTGCCGGTGCCGGTGGTTGTGGTGGGTATTGTGTGAGGAGGCGTGGGGGTGGTGGTGCATTTATCTGATGCCACTTTCGGGCAGGAAGCAAATATCGCGCATACGACATGTGTTCGCCTTTTGTTTGCAAGCCAGTCAGTCGGCCAGCCAGCGTGCAAAGTGAGTGTTTTCGAGCGCTAGTCGCAGTCGCAGTCCGCTGGTTCAAGTTGCAATAAAGATTCAAAACGCAGATGAAATGCTGGCCGGCTGTGTCGTGACTTTTCAAGCAAGATATATGGCAAATGAAACAAGAAAGCGCTTTCTTCTTTCGGCCTGGGCCTGGGCCTCGTCTATGGCTGCGGTTTCACGAACTTTCACGTCATTGTGTGGTAATTAGCTGAGCTGGGAATTATGCTTCCTAGTTGCCAATTGATTGGCATCCATCTGGGGCGTCTCCCCCAGCACACTCCTCGCTCTGTGGATCTGGGAGATGTGTATAATTTAGCATATTAATTGACACAGTTTCTAGTGTATTTCTTTCTTTGCTTTCCTGCTCTCTGCCTCACGCACTTTCTCTCTGGGGGCCTCAAGAAACTTTATGAACTATGTAAAAATTATAAAAATGCTGTTGAAATTGCATTGCAAAAAAAATGCCACAAGAAAGCAGCCGCAAAGTGAAAGAAAATACTGAATGCAATTTATTAGCTGAAAGTGTCACTGCAATTGGGTCAGGGCAATCACCTGAGAATGCCAATCCACACTTGTCTCTCTGAGTCTCGGTCTCAGCCTGAATCTTTTTTTTGGCCCGGCCAACACAGCGGCAGTTGCATCACCGCATTGAACGGTTAAATAGTCAAGATATAGACACAGATAAAACAAAAAAAACCTAAAAAAACAAGAGCCCTTTGTGTGAATTAGTTGTGCAAATATTTAGTGAGCAGTTGAGCTCGATTTTTGTTGAATTTTATTTGGTTGCCTTTGCTGGAAAGGGAAATGAACAGCGAAATAAGCTAGAGCGGAATGTAATGAAAAAGTTATTTACACAAAAAAATTCCTGTGCAATTCAAACAATTTAATTGAATTTGAATTAAAAGTTTTCAATCAATACATTGCTATAAAAACTCGCAGCATTTCAATAATTAAAGATTAAATAAATTTAAGGGATTACATCTCATTTAATTATATCTAAATAATTTATATCTATTAAATATGTTCCCAGAAGGACTTTATTAATTTTAATTGGCCAATAGTAAGGTGCCAAAGAACCCAAAAGGGGCGGTCACATGGCAACCGGTAATGGGGACAGACTGTGATAATCACCATCATATGCGTGAGTGAGTACGAGTATCTGCGAATGCGACCCACACCTCACAGCACGGAGATGGGGAAAAGAAAACTTAGTGAAACTGAGGAAAACCAAGGAAAAAGTCGACACAAAAATGTCTTTGACTGCGGAAAATGAGGCAGCGAAATGTCGTAAACAATGCAACCGGCGAAAGGCGGAGAAAAGTCTAAAGTATCTGCAACATTGTGCACAAAAGTATCTGCATATGTCTGAATGTGTATCTTTAGCCGTTGCTCCCAAACAAAATACAAAAAAATATATGTGAAATTTTCTCGCCTGGCCTTGCACCTGTCAAAAATATTCCCCAGCAGAGAATCTCTATCTAATTTCAGCCAATTTTGGTTGTCAGACAAACCAATTAAATGAGCATTGAACCTTTTTTTGTTTCTTTGTATTTCTGCTAACTTTCAGGACTTTTCTTTATGTTTTTAAGAGCTTAATATAATTGCCATTGCTCATGTAATACTAATTAATTAATTCAAAAAATAAACCCTTGTTCAATTTGTTCTCTTATTGACAATTATCAAGCAAATATCTCCATTGAACTGAACTAATTGAACAAATGAAGGGCTATTGAAGACACGAATATATATATTTATATGCGTGTAACACAAATTCCACAGTTATCCACTTATGTGGATTTGTGAAAAAGCTCATTAACAGCAATAAATCTGGTTCGGATTTTCAGCAGAGGTTGTGTCGTGGGTGTGGTTTTATTACGTTCCAAATATGACTTTAATTCCTGTTATTACGTTTCGCGGAGCTCTCGTTTTCCTCTTCCATTTACGGTAAATAGCCAACTAACAACCACATCTCTCCCTCTCTTTGTGCCGCCAAATGTGTATTTTTGGCTTTAATGCCTGGTACTAAGCCGACTAATGACATTGGCGGAGACGGGAAAGTTCAACGCTAACTAATTTCGTTGCAAAATGTAAGCCTTTAGCGGAAATAAGTTACGAATAATGTGGTTAAAAGAGACCGGGTCAAAATTTGTACCTCAATATGCTTTAAATAATATTTATTTGAATTACTAATTTTTCAAAATGTAATAAGAGTGGTTTTTATTTCAACTAATTTTTTTTTCGCTCCGTTACAAAACTTTTTTGCCCATCCATGTTAGCTTTCGTTATAAAGAGTCAATTGCCTTATGTCACTCTGATCTTTAATGTTCCCTCTAATTAACATGTTTTCATAAGCAATAGCTATCTAAAAAGTTAAAATGTTGCTTAATTTTTAATAATTAAAATAATAAATAAATATGTATGAGGCATACTAGTTCGGTTCCAGTTATCGGTTCTTTAACAAACCTTAATAATACCCATAGACACCATCCGATATTTACTATCCCCCAACATCGTGGGTGACTCCGGGACCGCGTCTGATGTCAATAAAAAGCCAAGAATAATTGCAAATAGCCTGGCCAACTGATCGACCGAATAAGAATAAGAACAAGATGGCACGGGCGATGAATAAGCACAAAAGGCAGACGGCGAGGAGAAGGAGGAGGTAGATAAAAGGGGGAGCGATGAAATAGAATGAAACGATATGAAATGCACCAACATAAACACACAGGCCACAAATTGCAATGCAAAGCGAAGGCGATAAGCAAACAAACAAACAACAAACAAGCAAATGACGATGACGAGAAAAGACGCGAGAAACGTAAAACAACAACAAAAACGAACAAAAATAAGAAGAAGAAGAAGAAGACGAAATAGCAGCGGCAGCGACGGCGGCAGAAACAAAACGTGCGAATGGCGCTCGTCGGCGACGCCGGCAAAGGCAGCGACTGCGACAGAGGCAGAGACGCGCCGGCCATTGAACCTGCAAGTGGAGCTCAGAATTGGCGAAAGTGAAGACCCACTGCCGCAAGCGGAAGAGGGACAGAGGCAGCTGGATAGAGAGATGAGAGAGTGCGAGCGGGATACACTACGCACGATCTTGACAACTCTGTGGCAGTTAATGTTGTCGGTTTTGTTGTTGTTGTGATGACGCAGCAACAGTAACAATAAAAAGAACAAAAGTTAAAATCTAATACCGATTTCCGAAATACCCTTACGATACCCAGGAATGTTCTCTCTAAATTTGTTGCCTACTTTTTGGCTGGTTATCTCACTGAGTTTCGAAAAAGACACATAAATCCCTCCACAAGAAGTAAAACTTGTTGGTTTGTTTAGAGAATTGGTATGTCGATTAACCCTAGCAATAAGGTACTGTATACCAAATTTCATGACTCTAACTTAGAAGAATTCTGAGTTAATGTAGACTGTTGCTCAATATTTATTCAATTTTAAAAAAACATAAATACATACCAAAAATAAATAATGTACAGTCTACAAATACGAAACATTTAGTATTAAACTATATGATGTCATACCACAAATCAAGAAATCTCTATAAACTATAATACTCCTAGCTAGGGTATACAAACACAAAACTGATGATGCTGCAGAAACAAGAAAATGCGATTAGAAGAAGTGGTTGGCAATGGAAGGATGGTGGTGGCTTCAGAAGAATTCCAGAATGGAGGAGACACACTGACTGACTAACAGACTAACTGACTGACTGACTGACTGACTGACTGACTGACACTTGGCTTCTTCTGCTTCATCATCATTAAGTTGATTATCATTGCGCCTCTTCCTCTGGCCGGCTTTAATGCAGTCGCTTCTTGGAAGTGAACCCAACCACCGAAAATAAAAGAAAGACTCCAAATGGCTGAAAAGCGAAAGAACCCGAGAAATTCTGAAATTCTTGATCGCATCGCGCACACGCAACGGGCGAGCGAAAGAGACGACGATAGATGGGGCAATTTGTTTAAAATGTAGGTCTATGGGTTTCACGAAATCCTCTATGGGGCACCGGGGGCCCCCATGGCAACGCGGATCGCAGATGGGAACTCAACAGAACAAGAGACTGAATGACTGTGTGAAAGAACGGGGTAGGGAGACGGTTGTTGGAGTGGCTTTTTGCTTTCCTTCCATTATTTGGCTAAAAGTTCTGAGCGAAGCTCAGCCATAACACGCGATGCCATTAGGGAAATTGGTAGAGAATGCTATTTTTAACCTTCACTAAAACTGTGTTGAATAAAAAATGGGTCAAGTCTTATATTATGAATATTTTAAATTTAATAAATATTAAATTTAAAAGCAACATCATTTTATATCATAAAGAATCCAAAATTTTCTTAAATTCGTTTTCTACACTTATGTGGAACTTAACCGCTAAACAAAAAAATAAAATCATAAATGTTTCATTTTGTAACATATTTGTGTTTGTTTATAAAATTGCTTCACAAAGCTATGTGGTTCATTTGAACAACTTTTCTACTGCAAAAAAATCAAAATGCAACTCATAAACTTAAAGATTTGATGTTAAATTGCCTTAAAAGCAATTCTCTTGCTCAAGTTTCTTGTTGCCTTTGTATTTTTGTGTTTCTTTAATTCATTCTGGCCTAATGTCATTTCACAAAAAAAAAAACAAATCCAAAGCAAGCTGGCAAAAAAGTGAGTCAAAGCAATTTGTTTTATGGCTCGGCGTCTGGCTAAATGCATTTGGCATTTTATTACGGTGCCGGGTTTATATTTGCAATTCTTTATGATTTAATGCCGGTCAGCTGCTGGCCCAAAAGGATAGTTAGACGAAATGTTTTATGTGCGTGTTATGCAACAGTTTGCAGTTTTCATGCCTTTGAGTGTTTCTAGTAATTAACAAATTGCCTGGAGCTCCATTAGAAATTGAATGGAATTTTATGGATATTGACTTAATAAACAAAATTTGTCTTTTGGTTTCAACAATGTATTTTATATTACAAATAGCAGGAAAATCTTGTGCTAAAAAATATTCAAAATAAAGTCTCGCTTTACAGCTTTAGAACTTATAATTATATTTTAAAAGCAATTTAATAATTTTTGTTTATCTTCAGAGATAAAAATACTAATAAATAAAATAAAGATAAACACAATTAAAAGATTACAATTAAGCCGCAAATAAAAAAATTATGTAAGAGCACTCCAGAAGGGATATGCATAAAGTTCAGTCTGAAAAAGTTGTTAATATAAATCACATTTATGGGCTAAAAATACAAGTATTTTTTGCTCAAAGTTAAATAAATTCAAAGGAAACTGAATCCTGTGCGAAATTGAGTAAATAATTCACAGAAAACACCACAAAAATTATCATACGCCATGTGTAACAAACGGAAATGTGCATTTCAAATTAAAGAAAAATAAAAAAACAAAAGCAAGTAACAGATTGCAATTTATTTTAAAAAATTAATTTAAAAAAAGCAGTAGTTGCCTGTGTACATAAACAACAGAAAATTTTCCGAGACAAAAAAAAAAATACCCATACGCCTTGTGGGCCAGCTGAAAATATATAACAAGTAAACAGCAGTAAACAATTCATAAACTAACGAAATGGGCAATATTCATGAGGCTGCCGCGGGTTCAAGAACGTTCATTCGGCATGAACTTGTAAAGGTCACCAAATCTTTGCAATAGAAGTGAATGCACTCGACCAGCAACAGGCATCAGCACAGCTACAATTTGAGCTCTCCAAAGCCGGCAATAATAATAAACCGTCAGGAAAAAAAAAAGAGACTCCGGCTGACAGCTGCTACTTACTGCTTACTGCTGCAACCGCAATTTAAACTAATAACTTGCAGCAGCGGCACGGGCACGGGCACGGGCACCGCATGGACAACTACAACAACAACAATTTGCAACAATGGCAATGACAATAATTTATTTTTGAATTAATTTTTATTCGTTGGCTAAGCGAGAACAACAGCAACAATGGCAATAGACATACGCAACTTCCAACCACAGAGACTTTGTCATCTGCACAGTGGGAAAAATTAACAGTAAAATTGGAGAAAAATATAAAGAAGAAAAATAATATAAAATAATGAATATTATATAAAAAACTTATAGATTTATTTACTAATTTTGTATGTAAACAAAAGCCCGAAGACAAGAATTAAATAAATGTATTTAAATTTTATCGAATAATAAATAAAAACTCTTAAGTATGGCTTTTAGAGATTTTTAGTTTCTCTTTGAAAAATAAAATATATTTTTTTGCAAACACTGTTCCGTTTTTTATAATTTTTTTTTTTATTACTTTTGAGGCCATGCAGCTCCACGGTGCCGGTCTGTCGCCGCCGTTGGTCTTCGGTTTCAGTGACTGTGACTGTGACAGTGACAGTTGTCACAGCGCGACGCCGACGTTGACCTCCATTGCACGGCTCCCCGGCTGCTTCTCCTTTTCTCTCTCTCTCTCTCGCTCTCCCACTCCCACCTCAAACTGCCAGCCATTGCCATTGCCCGGTCCCCGTCCCCCCTTTTAGCTCCCTGCCGTCAGTCATCAACGCCCTCGCACACGTGTCTCCCGCCCTGGTGGAGGTCTCTCTCCATCGCCCTATCGCCCCCCCGGCTCTGTGTGTTATTGACACTGCACACTAACGGTAGATAAAAGCCAAACGGGGCACACAGCTCACAATGTATGCAGCGATCCGAGCAGATCTGAACTCAGCCGGCGAACAGAGGCAACCAGCCAGCTCCTCCGGCTCTATTTAATTTTCTATTCTAGATTAAATTATAATAAATTGCAATTTTTCTGCCTTATTTACTCTGTTTTTTTTTTTTTTTTTTTTTTTCGTTTTTCTATTTTTTGCAATGCGTTGCGCAATGCTTTTTCCTGTTTCGGTCGTCTGGCAATTTGTTTTGTCACGCCTTGTTGTGAGATTTTCTAGATCACAACTTGGAACGAGATGCAACTGGGCGCCCACACGGTGCAAAAGGTGCTCTCTTACTCAAAAGTTTAACCAGAGTTTTGGATATATGTATATGGTTTCTGTAATCACATATGTATGTATGTATCTCCATTTTAATAATATAATAAATAAAATATATTATTATAATATTCGTTAAAATATTATATTGTTTATTTTTCCATTTAATATATAAATCTGTTATACATTATGAAATGGTGTACTTCGATTTAATTTAATGCCTAAAATAATATAGGACTTATCATCGCGATTGTGAGTGCAGGGTATCTTATAGTCGAGACGGTTTATTGAACCAAATTAACCTATGTCATTTATATATTTATTTTCTATTATTTGTATTTGTAAAATTACAAAGCTAAGGTTATCATAAATATTTTATATAAAAGTTTCCGCATATTTATTTTAATGGAAAATTAATGTAAACATTTTATACTGTTCGTTTATATCTACCACAGGCCTACATATGTTTTGAATTTTTAATTATTATCCGTGAATTTCTGTTAAAAAGGGTTTCTTATAAAAAATATTGAATACACAAAGGCAGGCAAATATGCAAGGAACAAAAAACTATTCAAATATATTTTAAGCATTGAAATAGATAAATAGAAAGGGAGCAGGAAGCAGTGAAGCTTTTGTTAAGCCTTATTTTGTTAGCCAGCCAGCTGCACCCCTTTTTATACCTGCCCCAAAAAAAAAAACACACACAAAACTATTCTCATCTATTGCGTTGTCTAGTCCTCAGTCCTTTTTGCCTGCCTAGAAAACCAAAGGTGAAACCCAACTCTCCCCCCATCCAGCGTGTGTTCTATCAAATCAAATTAAAGCGAACCCAAATTTAGCAAATGCGCCATTTGGAGTTGCCTGAATTTGGCACACCTTGGGATTTCTCCCAGCACCCATTGCGAGAGTGTGTGTTATCATATAAAAACTTGACCTAAATTCAAGCTTAATAACCGGTTTATCACACTAAGGTAACTTTTTATTGGGCTTGCCACAGCCACTTAGAAACTTTGCAACAAATTGGGTCCTGGAAAGTTTTTAAATTGGCTCAACGAAGTACTGAGAATGGTTGAGATTATATTTCTGACTGTCCGAAATTGTTTTTGTTTCCTCTCATTTGCTATTAAATCACAAATTAAATCTGGCAAGGACCTACACGCTTAATTTAATTTCTAATACGAAAATAAATAATATAAACGATAGCTTCAAATTTCTCCGCTTTATACAAACGATTTGTATTACACAATTGAACTTGATACCACTCTCGAACTCTGACCCTTAGGCCCCTCCTTCCCGTCAGTTTTATCGCTCTATTATGCTTTTATAGCTGATTGTTTCGAGTTACAAACAATACTTGCAACTTGCAGCCTCCTAAGAGGGGATTTTTGTTTGCTTTTTTTCGGCTTGTGCTCAATATTCCAAGAGTTTTTTTTCCAATAAAAGTCGCCGCTAGCAACAAAAGCTAAATAATTTGTTTATGGAACAAAATGCATTGTTTGGGCTTTTTGTAACCGCCCACCCCCCTCGACGCAACTCGAAAAAAGTTCAACAAACTTGAATCGAAGAAAAGCATCAATTGGTTTGGGATTTCTTGAGTTCAAAAATGTAAATGGAATTTTGGTTTTGGTTTTCTTGTGCTCAGCGCTTTGAAATTTTCTTGAGATTTTATAAACAAAATAAAATTGGGAATAAACTCTTTAGCCACAGATGGTTTGCTGAGATATTTCAAACTTTGGGCATAAAATCAATAAGGCCATTCAAAATACTAAATATAATTATATATAAAAAAAATATATATAAGTATATAAGAAATGCAATTTAAACATTATGTTGTCTTGCTAAAGTATTTACTGTAAATTCTCAAAATACCCTTTTATTTTGCTCACTAAAACAATTATCAAAGAGAATTTGTTTCCCTTTTGCTTTTTTTTTTTTTTGGGGAGGTAAACTGCAATTAACTTAAATCCATTGCTCAATTGTTTTGGCCTGCCCTTTAGAGGTGGCTCAATTAAAGTCTGGCTATAATGCAAATACGCTGTGAAAAAATCAAGAAATACCATAATCATTGCTATTTGGCCAGAGCTCTGCGAGATCTTTTGCAATTCTTGAAAAAATAGCAAAGCGGGTGGTTTTTCCTTTCCCGACTCCAACTTCGACTACGACTCCAACTGTGAGTTGGCCCGCAATTTCAATTATTTATTTTAATTCATTTGTCACTCCGGCTGTCGCCTTCAACTGACGGACAGACTTTGGGTTAATGCTGAGATCGAGTTCGCACAAGTCTCAATTATGTGTTGGCAAATTAAGTAAATTAAATTACAATGAGAACATTGTTGGGTCGGTCCGATGCCGACGAGTGCAGGCTTCATTATGTGCATTTAACGATAAATTTTTCAATTATTATGCGATTTAGAGTGCACTCAATGTCGGCGATTTCTTGCACTCACTGTTCAAGAATTTAAATCCGAGTTCTGTCTTTATTTTTTTCTTAAAATTTTGTTTTTGTTGTACTGGCTCCTCTCAGCCGAAGAAGCAATTTAAATGCATTTTATTTTCTGCATCTTTTCTCGTTGTTTGCCTTTTATCTTGTGGCACGTTTTATTTTTTTCGCTGCTGCTCTTGTGATTATTATTGTGTGTTTGCCGTTGCCGCCGCCGCCGCCGCCGCCGTCGTCGTTGTCGCAATTTTGCCTGAAAATTGGTTCGCAGTTGACCCAGTTTTTGTTGCGGCAGCAACAGCCGCAGTAACAACAGCAGAAGATGGAATTAATGCTCGATTTGGCATCAGGGAAAAAGAGAAAAATAAAATAAAATAAATACGAGCACGGCAGCAGCAGCAGCACTAACATGTTGCACAGGGACTGTCATCAATGATTTATTTTTTCCGAATAATTTGTTCTTTACAATTCACTTTATTGAGATGTGAGCCATTAAAGGGAATATATTCCCTTTAATTAGTAGGAAAATCCTGCCAGTTCTCGTTTAAATTAGCTTTAAAGCGGAACATTCGTATTACAAATAAAAAGGGAAACATTTATGCCAGGAAATGAAAGTCATCGGTTCAGTAAGCTAACTAAAACGTTTTCCAATAACTAAAGTGTTCGTGGAAATCATCTGCATCAGTTAGATATATGGCAAATATGAAAAGCAATGCATAAGCCACTAAAACTGAACTTGGAAATTGGTTATGAAATGTTACCAATTACATGGACTTTTCTCTAGAAAAATGAAATGCAAAATTTCTAGCTACAACCATAGAAGCTTTTTCTCCAACATTTTGTGCTTTGGATGTTCGTACTAAAATTTTTCAATTTAAAATCGAAACTGAAAGACCAAAAGGTAGCTCTTCATTAATTAATTTTAAGAATTCACAGCAGGAAAAATAATAAATATAAAGTAAGCAACAGCTGCTGGCTGTAAGCCATTTAATACAGGAAAGACCAACACGGACACCGGGCCTCGAGAGTGTGTGCATAATCCCCCATTAAATGCATCAGGGAATGTGAAACGGCAACAAAATCGAGGGAAGCGGCTACAAAACTGCAATAACGAGCACAACCTAACCAAAAACCTGCTCCTTCAAGAGAACTCGGTTCTCCATGTGAGCCTTTGTCTTCTTTTTTTTTTTCAAGTGTATGCATTTTTCAGTTAGTTGCACTTTATTTATCTTTTTTTTTTTGGCAATCTCTTCTTGTTCTTTATGTATCCGTGCAAAGCTTAACCCAAATAAGATTGCAGTTTTGACCTGTTTTACATTTTTCTTTTTTTCTTCTTTTATTTTGTTGAATTTTTTTTTTTGGGCACAAGGAAGTTGCAACAGAGAGGGGGGGAACCACAGGATGCCAACTGGAGTGTGCAGGATTGAGTTTAGCAGATGAACTGGGGAATATACCATACTTATATCCCCGACAAACAGACCGATACCCCTGGCTTATCCTCATGACCAAGGCAGCCAGGAAGTTCGAGTTTAAGAACAAGTTTCCAATGCCGCTGGGCTATCATTTAAGATGGCAAAAATGTTGGAGTTCACTAAATGTGCAGGCTAAACGATACCGATTAAGAAATTATATATAAATGGAAATTAATATAAATTAAAACCCTTAAACTTTACACTTTTTCCCAATACAAAGTAAATATAGATTGAGCAAAGAAGCTAATATAAATCGATTTCCCTAAACAGCAATTAATATGTTTTGAATGTTAAATAAAATCCCTCAATCTTTACAATTTTGCTTGGTAAAAAATAAATACACTTTGAGCCAGAAAGTTAAATAAACTTTAAAAAACCTTTCCTAGTCAAAAATAAGCTTAGGCCATATGCAGAATGAGTTTCGCGGAAATTTTGAACTTTAATTGGGCTTCAATTTAGACCATCAATTAATGAAGCAACTGAATGGGTACGTTCTCGACCACACTAGCGACTAATTAATTGCCTATTCAGCTTTTGCAGAGTGGGAGTGATTTCCCGCTCGAACTGTATAAATCGGGCATCAACTCAATACCAACCGAATGCAACCGGTATCATTAGGATCTACAAAGTTGCAAACTTGATTGCAGTGGGAACAGCCGAACAGCCTCGAGGATTACACCTCCACTTTCCCCGCCTTATTGAGAATACATAGCATTTCCTACCGCCTGCCAAAATTAAGTGCCAAAAAAATAAAAGGAAAATATATAGAAATTGACTTTATGTAGGTACGAGTGTTGCACGGAAATTGGGTCAGCGTTGATTGAAAACTCACCTTTTGGCATCAACTAAAATGCTTTTGCCCATATTGGCCAAGCCATTGGATGACGTTAGATTATCCGTACTTGGTATCGTCGTCTGTGATGTGTGCGTACATTCTGAGGATGTGGAGCTGGAGCTAGAGCTGGAGCTGGTGCTGGAAGATGACGAAGACGATGACGATGGTGACGGGGAATCGCTGGTTGCCTCAATTTCTGTGGCAACTGCCGCATCCGATGTGGCTGTTGCTGCTGATATCGATGGTGGTGGTGCTGCAGCAGCAGTAGTCACCGGTGCTGCTGCTGCGGCGGGCTCCACATCGATTTGGAGGCGACAATCGGCAACTATTTTGGCCAGATTGCGTCGGCTGGCAGACACCAACGGTACCTGCTCCGTGGTGGACTCGTTGTCGTTGTCGTTCTCATTGTCCGATCCCATATCGACCGGCTCAACACTTTCCACAATCATCAAATTCATTGGCATTTTTTCGTAATGAGTCGCTTCGCACTTTGCCTTTTTCTTGGCTTTCAATTCCTCGGCTTCCTTTGGAATTTTTGGAATTTTAGCCAACTTGCGAGGAGCAACAGCAACAGCAGCGGCAGCGGCAGCGGCAGCAGCAACTGCAACTGTTTCCTGTTTGGCTGGTGTTGCTTGTGTTGCTGCTGTTGTTGCTGTTGTTGCTGCGACTTTTAATGACTCTTCTACAACTTGTTCAGCTGCTCCTGCTGCTGCTGCTGACGATCCCGTCGAGTTTATTACCAACGAAGCTGCCGCCGTCGTCGTCGTTGTTGCTGCTGCTGCTGCTGCTGCTGATGTTGCTGTTGTATTTATAATTGCCGGCTGTTGTTGCTGTTGCGTTGCTAGCGCTGCGGCTCCACCTTCTGGTATGATTGTTGCAAAAATTTGTTCGCCAAATATGAAAAGATCCTTGGAAATAATCATTATCACCTTTTTGTGAACGTTTTGCCCCTTTTCGCCTGTGTGTGTGTGTGTGTGTTTATGTATTTCGGGTATTTTAAATGTAAATCTTGTTTAACGTATGTGTATATATGTCTGTGTATATATAACTTTTTGTTCGCCTTAAACACGTTTCCTTTATTTTAATGCATTAAACATATTTTGCGGTTGGTTGGATTTTTGGGGATTTCTTTAAAATTTCATAATTCCCTGTCTTTTTACTTGTCTGGTTCCTTTTTTCTGTCTTTTATTTAGTCTGTAAAAGAGGTGAGTAAAGAGGTATTATTAATTAAATATGATTGCATGTTTGCCATAACTAATGAGATAAATACGTTGTGATCCAATAAACAGGAAATTACGGCTTGCTTTAGACTTTCCTAATTGATTAATTTGCTAGCAATTATATTTACAACTTGTTAATTGCAGCTACTTATTTAATCTCCAATTAAAGCCACTTGGCCTTGAGCTAAACTTAAGTGAGTTAGTTAGACTCAAGAAGGCTTTCATTGGGAGAAAATTAAGTTGAAAATTATGACTTTCAAAAGTTTCACACATAAGTTAAACAACTGAATAGTTTTTAGGTCTACAGGAAATATGTATGTTAAAGTTTTTACAGGAAAAGCAACGGGGTTAAACTTTAATGAATTTTCTGTAGAATTTACATAGATACTCTTGCTATTATTTAAAACTTTATTAAAGTGTACTTCATTTCGGGAACTATTAATGAATTTCATGCTAAATGTTCACCAAACAAAGTTCCGTTTTACTTTACTTCAAACTTTTACTGAATTAAAATCAAATTGTTTACTAAGTTATTCACTATTTTAGTTAAACTTTTAGCTCTGTCAGAAACTTTTTAAAATGTTGTCAGGACGTGCAACGGGTCTGAATGTCAATAAACTTTCTTGAAACTTTACGCCTCACAAAACTAAATGTTCTTGTAACTTTATTTACGAAATTTATAATAAATGTTTACCATTAAAATTATTTTGTACGGTATTTTTAAAACCAAGAATTGTAATTTTTTACTTAGCCACTAAATCACTGTTTTTTATTAACAAATTCCAAAATTAAACTTCAACTCCAAATTAAGCTTCAAAAATTAAACTTTGATCAAAAATCTCAAATAAAAATTTCAAAGAAAATCTCGCGATTTTGTTGAAAAACTCCGAGACTGTTTTGTTTAGCCGACGCGGCGTCTGCGCAAAATGTTATTTTCTCTCCTCTTTTTTGCCTGCTGCAATTTATCAACAATTTGTTTTATGCACTGCCGCCGAAACAGTAACAGAAACAGAAACAGAGACAAGAACGGAATCGGGGAGAAATAGGAAGAGAGAGAGAGATGAGAGAGATCGAAGTGGAATTTTGTTATATTTGTCAATTATCCCGCGCGAAACAAAGCGCCAAAAAAAAACGTCAGTTTTCATTTTGTGCAATTCGAGTGTGTGCGAATGAATGCGAATGTGAATAAAATATAAAAAGCGTATACAAATAAAACATGACAAAAACAACGCACCCAGAAAACAACGACAATGCGAAGACGAGTTGGGAACGTATTAAAATTCGTTTTCTTTCTTGTGATATTAAAAATCGTCAGCACTTTATTTTTTGCAACTCAATTCCTTACAAATATATAATTTCTTTCTTTCTTTTTTTTTATTTTTGTTTTATTCATGAAACATGTGTAGGTTTCTTGTAAACATTTTTGATAACACGCGACTTATTCTTCGGAGCAGGGGGGATTTTTGGGGACTTGTAGAGCCGAAACCGAAAACAACGAATAATACGAAAAGGCGAAAAATCGAACGAACGGGGAAGGGCACAGCGACGGAAACGACAACGATCGGCCAGAGAGCTATAGCTATTCTGCTTTTCCACACAACGCGAGTTCGGCGCGCTTCAGCATTGAAGAAAACATCCAACGGCGCCCGATTTCGATCTTGTACTGATCGCACAGACCGTTAAACGCTCCCGCCGTCGCTGTCGCCGCCTCTGCCGGCGTCGCGGCTGGCGTCACTGCCACGGACGACGTCGCTGCCGGGTACAGTGACCGGAAATCAATTTAAATATTGAATTAGGACATTTTTGGCGAATAATTCATATATTTAAGTAAACGATTAATACAGTCTATATCATTTTCGTAACTAATTATTCTTCTTTTTTTAGTTTTTTAATATGTTGGAGATTGAAATTTGTTATGAAGTATTCATTGATACATTATTTATTACCTGTCTCGACACTTCCCACAAAAAATATAATTTGGTAAACTTCAAATAAATATCCAAATTATCTTGAAATGATTTTAAAATTCTTGTATATATTTTGTAGCAGTTTAGAACTAAGAACCGGAATTCACTTACATATATTGGTCGCCGAGATATCGTCTTTCGAAATAGATATTACAGCATAGTTTTGAAGTTACAGGGCTTCATAGCCGTTATAGTTTTTATTTCTTTGAATAATTCACACAATTTTTTGATAATCTTTTTAATGTGATTTTTGCTCGATTGGATTTTTGCCCCACTGTGGCGGGGAGCAAAGAGCTTGCATGAATGACATTCATTCTCTCGCACAAGCTCCCACTTGACTCTCTTGCGCTCTCACCGCCTACGATCTGCACGTGCTTGGGGCTTTTACTCTCTCCGCAGCCTCTCTCTCTCACTCTCTTCCATTCTCTTCTCATTACACCGCTGTTACGATCATTTCCCTGTCATGTTATTACAAGCTCTGTAAATGTCTCTCTGATAATAATTATTGTTACAAAATTAGCTTTAATCTGTGATTTTTATTGCTCCTTTTACGGCTTTAAAAAACAATAATTTAATTGTACCAATTAAGATTAATTATTCTAGGCTACTACGTTATGAAGCTGCCTATAAACACTACAGTGCAGCGCAAAATAACAACTTAATCATAAGTGCCTTTATAAAAATTGTCTAGAATAATTTCCCCACATTTCTAGATATTTCTGGGGCACTTCACTCTTAAATAAATACTTAAATATTAAGAAAACCTTTAGCAAGGTCTGTAAATGTAATATAAACTGATATCTGCACTGATAAAACTTGCTTTAACAGCTTTCTCTCTTATAATCCATCTTGGCATTACATCAAGTTAAAGGAATATTGAAGAGTCTGTTACTTCCCTGTTATCGGATTTCAGCCGGCAGATCACTGATAATGTTTGTTGATAAAAAAATAACCCATAAAAGCTGGTCTGCGGCTTGGCTGGTCTCGGATTTTGACTTGGCGATAGATATTTAAGGTCTTGATTGGCAACCCAGAAGTCATTCAACAAGTTTCGAGACATTTTTGGAGTAGCAGAGAACGGCTTTTACGTGATGCTTCATGGCTTCAAAGCCTGCGCGTTTGAGTCACTTTATTCAAGTTTTTACTACTAAAATACAAGCCAGACGAGATAGTAAGTCAAATTACAGTTTTTAAGGCGGTAGTAATATCTTATTATATAAAATCTACATTATTTGTTGAGCTATTTTAGTTTTGAGCTGGATTTTAAGTATTTGAATAAACACTTGTGGTATAAATTGAAAAAAAAAATTCAATAAATTTGTAATAAAAATAAATTTGTCTTTATTTGCACAGTTACACCGTTATACGCCAGTTTGTAATTATCTGAAATACTTTTACTTATTAACTTACGATCCGCCTACATCTGAAAATAACTGCTAAAGCATACCCCTAACTTCTAAGAAATTATGATGTGTCTTAACTTTAAAAGTTCTTTATAATTCGTTTAGGCAAATTTCTGCTTTCCAATCTTATCAGTCATTAAACTCGCAGAGGGCAACCGCTGCGTATACGCAATTTAAATACGTATACGTACTGGGCGGGAGTGTGTCAGTGTGCGTAATCCATGGATATGCAATCGTGTGGGTGGGCAAGACAGGAAGGAGAAGCGAGAGAAGATCGAGAGGCAGAGAAAAAGAGAGAGAGAGAGAGAGGGAGAAGAGAACGCACTGGCGACTGTACGATAATAAAATGTGTCAGCTGTTTGGGCTTTCTGCCTGGGTCGTTGACCAAAAGGCACATGGAAAATAACGCACAATTGCATATTAGGCCTAAATAATGATGATTTTTCAGTTTCGCCAACCCCCTGACGGGTGTCCATGGAATCACTAAGTTTATTATGTTGCCATAAACTTAAGAACGAAAAGAAAAGAAAATAAAGTCGCCGCGGCGACCGCAATACTCGCCTCTGTTGCCTTTGTTGTTGCAGTCTGCGCGCGCTCTTTTTTTGTTATTGTTTTTTTAATTTTCGGTGCGTAGCCTGGCCTCTCTATAAAAAAATTATATTTCTTGTTGCTGTGTATGTTGGTTGCCGGTGCTGCTGGTTGTTGTTGCTTTTTATTTATACGCACAATGTGCAAAATGTGCGCACACATACACCCAAGCCCGCCTCACATACACGCACACGCACTTGCTCTTAACCTTGAAAAATAACACGGCGCGTAGCTGTTGTTGTTTTTGCTTTATGGCAGCTTTCTTTTTGTTTTTGTTCGCAGCTTGACTTTAGGTGTTTACTGTACTGTGTGTGTGAGTGTCTTTTTGCTCTTGTTTTTCTGCGTTCGCTGATAAGATTCTTATTTTCTTTATTTTCTTTCTTTTTTCCCTTTTTTTTTTTGAGTGAGTGCGTGCGGTCGCTGGTTGAATGTGTGCGTGTTTGAGAGAGCGTACAACAAATATTGAAATTCTAGAAAAATTTTATTAAGCAAATTGGCGAGAATGTGAATAATTTTGCGGTATTTCAATTTTTATTTTGATTGCTTAATTTTTGAGGCTTACGTGTAGGTTTATTTGTACATGTGTATCTGTATTTGTATTTATTTAAATTGGTTATTGAAAATGTATTATTATTTAAAACTATTTGTATTTATTTAAACAGTTTATGAGTTCTTAAATAAATTATTAACTAAACACTCACTTCTCGTATTTTTTACCTTTTCGTCGAATTTAACAGGAATAAACTTAAGAGTTAACATAATAGCTTTATAATAAATAAATGTTATATCAGTTTAGTGAAAGATGTTAAGCTAAACTTTTAAATACAAAACCGTCCCTTTTTAATTTGTTTTATTTTTATATTAAACACATAAAAATACACTCATTGCACTTACTTAAAACCTCCCTGCATTCAAGTGCCGTGGAAATGTACTCTTTATTTCACAAAATTGTTCCTGATTCGTTTGAGGTTTAATGAACTTGAACTCTTATCAGGCAGCGAGACTTCGCATTTGTTGATACAGCCCCAGGGGAGAGCTGTAATGCAACAAAAGAAGCGGCACAAAAGTCGGTGATCTTAGTCATTTGGCGTCATGCGGATTTCATTTAGGATCTTGAACTTGGACGAGTTGGGAAATAAAGCAGAGCAATCGGAATTGGGTCGTCACCGATTCGAACAAAATTCTTTGATAAGAATTTATAAATTCAATTGGAATTTGGATATAAACTTAAAATAACAAGAATCTTTCTTATAATATTTTATGAAATTTTATGTAATTTAATTAAACTTATTAAAATAAATTAATATTTTAAATTATGTTTGTAATTAAATAAAATTATTTTACTTAATTCTGAGGTGTAGTTAATTTTCTTTGCCCTATATTTATACTGGAAACTAAGTTTACAAATTTTCGACATGTGGCTCAGTTGTATGCCGAAAAGTATGCTTTAAAATTTGAATGCAGCTCCCAGGATAGAAACTTGATCGTTGACCTTACAAATAAAACATATTCACAGTCGAACCAGGGCTCATATTGCATTATAAATAAATAATAAGGATATAAAAAGGATTAAAAAAGTAAAAATATCCAACCGAGAAAATTTATCAATTGGGTAAATCAGTTATGAATGATGTAAATTAAATATCATCTTACCTTTTCCCTTTTAAACCATCACATTTTCAATGCAAAATTATTCAATACAAACATACAGCCAAACTAGCTAGACGCTCTCAAAACGTTTAAACACAAATTTGCGTTAAACAATTATTTAAAAGTATTATTTAACCGTATTAACTAACGATGTCTCGACAATTCGACACGCCGGTAGTCTCCATTTACGACATGATGTTAGAGCGCCACCGCAAACTTGCTTCTGAGTCGGAATCAAAAAACATTTCCATGATGGCCCAAGGGAAAGTCGAGGAAGAACCTTTGGCCACTACAAAGGCATTGCCAAAGAAGCAGCGCTCCACAAAGGCGATTCGTGAAATGCCGTCATCACTTACTCTGGAGTCAGAATCCTATCGTCCATCAAGCACCGTTACAGCCTCACATCTGACGAAGAAGCAGACATACATGAAGGTTCATCCGCCAGCAAAAAAAGAGGTCATCAACAAGCTGGTAGAGAAGATTGCCATGGTTTGTGGAAAAGCCAAAGCCGAGGAGGTTGTTCCCCAGCCTTCTCAGATTTCCCCGAAGCAGCTGTCCGGAAGGCAGCGAAAGGGAATGGCGATCCCCGGAACTGCCCGGAACAAACAAAAGCTCAATAAGACCAATCAGGATCGGCGGCCATTGTCTCCAAGGAAGGCGGATCGTGGTCCCAAGGATAAGAAGGTGGAACGAGTGCCGAGGGAGAAAACAATGCTCAAGTCAACGCCCAAGATCCCAAAAACTCCCAAAGGTCTCCAGCGAAGCGTTAGACAATCTGTACGTTCGTTTAAAACTGCGCCGCATTCCAATGATCGCTGGCGAATCTAAAAATTATAAAGATCCTTATGCGAGGACTCCAATTGAATTAGATAATTTTCGCATCTTTGTAAAGCTATCACCAAGCTTTCATCAACTAAGAAGTTGAGTCTTCTGATAACCATTTGGAAATCTATTTCAAATTTAAAGTTGATGTAAAGGAAATAAAATGTATTACTCACACTTAAAGATTGTATTTAATAAAAACGTAATGTAAACGTAAACATATTGTTAACTGAAAGCATAATAAGATGCGTAACGCCATACGATTTTTCCATTCATTCCCATTTCAGATTTGGACACTCATTTCACAAAGCGCAGAGAGCATGATTTGGGCGTTACGCATCTTGTAATTACCATAACTTTTTGGGGTAAAATAAGTAAAAACATGTATATTTTTTTTATATTTTATTCATTTGTTTTTATAATAAATTAGAATTTGTATTACTGCTGCTTAACATTCGGCTTCTTATTCTTGTATTCTCATGTTTTTATTTAAGCCTAACATTTTGTGACACAAATTTTAAGCCAATTTTGCGACGGCCAAAATTAATTTGACAAAAAGTATTTTTTTAATGAAGGCATCACGCCGACATTCAAACTTTTTCAGCTTAAATCTAAATTTAATAGCTTGTTTTTGCTTTTGTTTTGTTTACTTCTGCCTTGTGTTTGTTTAATTTAAAATGCAACTACTACAGGCTAACAATACTTGACTATATATATATGGTACAGCACACATATATATAGTGTATATAGAGTATGTCATTACTGGCGTTAGCAGTTTTGAAATTTGAATAGTTTCTGGTTGCAGATTTCTGTGTTGGTATCGGTATCGTCTGTAAACGGGCGCCAAAAACGTTGGTTGGGGGTAAAGAGTTTGGAGTATTTATACAAAAAAAAACAATTGTTTCGATTCGGTTTTACAAAAATATTGTACACAATAAACACTTTTGTATAATCATTTTTATCAAATTTCCTCTAGCCAAAGACTGGCATTCATATTATATATATTATAGGCTAATATTATATATGTATATATACTCTTTAGTTTTTAGTTTGCCAGTTTTGCTTTGCGCTTGCTTGACACGTAAATGAATTTTCTAAAACAAAAATTCAGGGCGCTCTCTCATGATTTGTTTTTAGTTTTCCTAGTTTTCCCTTTTTTTGGTATGTGTTGTGAGATATGAAATACTTGAGGAATTCGTAGATAAAATTGTCTAAAGCAAAGCCAAGCAAACATAAATGCCGTGTTTAAAAACAGAAACAATTGCTCTAATCTAACTAAAATGCAGCTATTTATGACTTGTAACTTACACGTAGCGTTCCTTAAACTAAAAACGTAATAGTAAATACGAATCGATGACCAATCTGTGCATTATAGGATTTGTGACTAAAATTTAGTTGAATTTCAAATTCAATTTCAGAGTTCTTCTTTTTTTTTTTGCTTTTGTTGCTTTTGGGTGTTTTGGTAGCTTGTGTGTCGAAGACAATTGGATTGGTTTAATTTTAAATTGCACAACAACTTTAGTTTTTTATGTAATATTTTCTGCTAGCGTACAATTATTTCAGCCAAAGTTCTTTCAGTCTGAAAAAACAAACAGAATATTTAAGTAAAACATATTAAAAACGAAACAAAGAAAGTTCTTCACACAGAAAAGGCTTGAAACAGATTAGTAAAACATAAAAATAGTTAGTTGAGTGCGAGAATGAGTAGTTTCTACACAGAAAAGTTACAAAAAATTAAGGTTACTTACAAAATATACATTTCTACAGGGAGTTCGAGTTTGTGTTTCCGCAGGAATTTTGCTAGCTTATGCTTGTTCCTCGCTCTGAACTTTTGCATTTAGTTTTTGGAAACAAACCAAAGTGATTAATAAATTTATTTCACAAAATTTTGTTGGCCTCAAGTTTGCTCTACGGAATACAAAACTTATTTCTAAGGAGTTTCTCTCTCTCTCTCTCTGGTTGTTGAAAATCAATGATTAAAGCTGGTTTTTCTTTTTTTCTCACGATCCTTACAACATTTATCGCTTCAGTCAGTGTGCCAGAGGGTAAACCAAGCAGAAGAACATGCAACAATTTTTATTTTGGGGTTTTGTGTATTGCTAACTAGGAGAGATCAGTAACAAATGCCCGCTAAGACAGTGCGTTTCAGAATGTTAAGACTCCTTTCCAAAATATTCTATGATTTCAACACGATGTTACTCCAAGAAACGTAATTAAAATCAAAAACTTTAATGAATTATCTATTTAATTATGTTTCTTCACCTTTATTTTAGTAATCTTATAAATAAATAAAAAAGAAACCTGTTTTTAAATAATTTAAGTATTTAAGGTAAATAAAAGTTGCTCTTAAAGCTCTGTAGAATTTTAGACTTTTCTCTACCTCTTGGCCTGCCCATTATGAAACGCACTATTCGTGTATACATGTGTGTGTGTGTGTGTGTTTGTGTTTTTGTGAGTGATAAAGTTACAATTAGTTGTCGCTTGCTGGTTTGTTGTTGGTTTTTTTTCTGACTCTTCTTCGACCTTCGTTATTTCACCGTGAAAATGAGATGCTTAGAATTCAGTGTGCGTTGCCGCCGCCGCCATCGACATCGACTCAACGCTCTGACGCAGATTGTCATCGTTGTAGATCTTTTGGCAGACAATGCTCACCTTTTTCAGCAGATCGATGGCCGTCTGCAGCACCTGCTTCCACTTGTGCAACTCATCCTCGTGCGCCATCTCCTGGTCGCGCAGCAGCTCCAGCCATTCCTGATTCGTGTTTGGTAGTTCCCTGAAGAAGCGAAACATTATAAGATTTGGGGTGGCACAGAAATCCTTTATAACTCACTTTAAGGCCGCCAAACTGGGCAGTCGCGCCCGCCGACTGAGATCCACATCAATCCGTTCCTCCAGCTTCCAGAGCTTAAGTAATAATATCACATTTAATGCCAGCATCAAGCACAGCAACAGTATAACCAACAACGACAAGCCCTTGTGTTTGAGTCTGCTCTGTCCCTGTGGGCCGTGACCCATCGCCAGCTGCTGGCCGTCGCCGGCGCCGCCCAAGTGCAACTGCTGCTGCTTCTGCTGCTGCTGATGCTGCTGCAGGTGATGGTGGTGATGGTGCAACTGCTGCTGCTGCAGCTTACCGCTTTCGAGCAGCAGCGGGTGACTGGAGGCGGCGCCGACTGAAGCCCCAGCGACGCCTCCCGCAGACAGCAATTGGGTCTCCAGGGGGTCGCCACCGGTAAGGCCAGCCATGCTGCCGGCTTGGACAGTGCCGCTTGCCTCCTCCAGGGGTCGGATTTGTGTGGCGGTACCTGTGGATAAACGGGGACGAGCGTGGCGTCGAGAGGAATGGCAAATGGTAACGGTTAGAAACAAAATCATTCGAACGAAAAAATCCAAACTGATCATAAGCAGTGCGTGTTGGCGGTGCTGGGCAACAGAATCACAACATTAAGAGTACAACAAAAAATCGATTAACTACAAAATAAATCAGGCTGTAATAAAAAGCAAGTTCTTGGTCGATATGGTCCGGCTAATAAGTTGACACAAAAGTTGTGACAAAAGTTAGAGGAAATTGAAAGAAAATCTTATCGAGGCTTTGATAAAGGCAAGGAAAAGTAAGCGTTACAATTGGGAAAAATAGTTCGATTTGATTAAATAGAAAAGTAGGCATTCCAAAAATAAGGTCAAGTTCCATGGTTTATGATCGGTAAACGTTTTGTTGTACAATTTATGGCCTATTAATCGTTATCTTTGCTACGTTTACTGAGCCATAAATCTAAATGAGTCTATTCTTACTTCAATTCCTTTAATTGTATCTTCTAAATATTCTACAAAACTGTAACAACTGCTTCTGCTTGAAGATAGCGATCTTATTTATATATTTATATCGAAAGGAAAACTCGGATATAAAATATAGACCAAAATATCGCGCTCAAAATTATATAAAAAAGATGGTTTGATATATCGAATATACAAAAATCTAAACTTGTCTCATTTAAAGTTAAAATATCGATTCATCGATGGTATCTGCTTTATGGGCTTTATAGATATGACTGGAGTAAGCTTTCCCATATTTTCCATTACATAAAAAAGTCATTCTTGTTCTGAAGACCTCATTCATTTGGCCTTTGTTTTTTTTCACACCTGTCAAAATATGTTGTCTGCATTCGCGTGTTAGATAAGAAACAAAATAATCTGCTACCTAAGTCATTAACTGATAAGCTGACAGCATTTACAACTCCGTTTCTAGAAAAGAACACAGATAAATAAACCTCAAAATAAGTTAAAATTAATTTTAAAATACACTTCCTTTAAGCTACAAACTTTAAATAACGCAAATTAAGCAATACTTTTTCTCTACCCCAAAAATAATTCAAGCTGTACCTCTGCTGCTCGACTGAAAGATAGTCTTACGATGATGCCAATGGGTTTGCTGATGATGATGATGATGGTGGGAGTGCCTGTGATCATGTTGGCTGTGCTGCTGCTGCTGAGGCGGTTGGCTGGCAGCGTGATGATGGTGATGATGGTGCATGTGCAGGTGCTGATGCTGCGCGGGATGCTGCGTCGTCTCATGGGTCTTATGTGGGGCCTCTTTGATGCTGTCATTGTCCGTACTGGTGGCTGTCGTTGTTTTCGCGGATGATGTTGCCGATGGTTGTTGATTTATGCCTGTGATGTATGTTGGTTGTTGTAGCGGGTTGTGGCTTTTGGTTGTTGTTGTTGTTGTTGTTGTTGTTAACATGATGTTGATGTTGATGTTAAGTTGTGGTGGTCATGCGTGCGTTTTAGTGTTAGGTTAGAAGAAGCAATTGGCAATAGGCTTTTGGCAGTGTTATCGAATTCGGATTCTGATTGAATTGAATTGAATTAATTTCATTACAGTTAAAGTTTAAAGTTAAATTGCTTTGCTATAGTTGCTGTATTTGTTGTTGTTCTTGTTGTTGTGGTTGTTGCATTGTTGTTACTTATTAACTGAATATGCTTACCTCTCCGCGGCCTGCGTCCCTTGCCCTTGGCAGGCGGAATGCATGTCTCGCTCTGGAGCGCATGCAACTGGGCTCCGAAGAAATCCTCCAGACCCGCCCACGTATTCTTCTCGATGAAGCCCTTGACAACGCCCCAAATTGATTTCTTGTACTTGATCTGAGTGTGAATCGATAGCATCGTGTGATCATCAACAGTTCTGTAATAAAGTAAACAGATTAGATGAAATTAAAGATATTTCTGCTGTTTGAAAAGTGCCTGCTGGATGACTAACCTGGCCAGGCAGAAGTGTATGAGAACACTGAAACTGTCCGCGTATGGAATGCCTGCATTAACACTATTTACGTCTATGGAATACAGCTCGCCCGGCTTGCTACACTCCCGCATTGTTTGGTACTCGGTTACCTACAAGGAGGGGGGATCAATATATGCAATTTGCAATCAGTTTATTTATTCCATTCTATTTTCAGCTTGCTGCACTCACCTTTGAGGTCTTGGGTCCCACAGAGGCGGCCAATTGAACTGTGACGTTCACAGTGCGCACATTGAGGCCCTCGTCGTTCTTGGACCATTCGCCCATGATGAGGTCCGTTGACTTGCGCATGGCATGGAAGTCAGTGATAAATTTGGACTTGCTGAAGAGCAAATTGAACAGTGTGTCCACGCTAATGGGCAGAATGGTGTGGACGATCTGGCGACCCTCGTGCGTCGAGGTGCACTCTGTGGTGGGCACAAATCTGAAAAATAAGAAAGATATAATTAATATTAAATATTTATGTTGAGAAGATCATAATACTCCGTAATGAGCTCAACTTACGGCACATTATTCTCCTCAGAGTCGGACGAATCAGAGACATCCGTGGGAACAGTCTCGTCAACATTTTTGCCACCTTTTTTACTTGGCTTACGCTTTGATTCCATCTTGGCTTCCATAACTGTGGCGCCGGAAACGGATGTGGCAGCGGATGTAGCTGCTGAAGCAGCTGCTATTGCGGATGAGTTTGAGCTCGTGCTGACCTTTTTCTCCGCACTTTTCTTATCGCTACCGCTGCCGCTAGCTGCGGCCGTGCCTGATCCCGAAACCGAACCAGAGCCAGAGCCCGCCGTGTGGTTGGCGATGGTGGTGGAGGAGGAGCCGGCAGTGCTGCTGCTGCTGGCACTGGCCACAGGAGCCATGGTGACGCTAACTGTCTGCTCAGCGGGCTTAACGGAGCTGAGGGTCAGCTCCTTGGCGTTCTGCTTCATCTTCTTGTTCTGCTTGCGAGAGCTTTCCCTGGTCTTGTTGTTATCAGAACCGCTGGCCGAGGCGTTGGCCGAGGATTTTGAGGAGTTGAAGAAGTATTTCGTCTTGGACTTTCGCGGAGCACTGGCTCTGACGGCACCGCCGCCGCTGCTGGCGCTGCTGTTGCCGCTCTGTGGCGGCAGCTGGGGATTCGACTGATTTGATTGATTTGACTGCTGCGACTGACGCTGCGACTGGCTATCGTCATCGATGGCCGTCTGGAAGTCGAAGTCTGTCTCGTTGTCGTTGTCCAGCGTGGGATCAATGTAGTCCTCGTCGTCGGTGGTCAGGCCCAGTTCCTCGCCGTAGCAGTTGTGCACATATTTCCAAATTTCCTGCGGCGAGAACTGCTTGTTCATCAGCGTGTTCTGCCAGACGCGAAAGAGCATCAAGAAACTCTTGTCGCGCGAGGTGAACGTGGCAAAGAAGTACTTGTCCTTGCCGCTGGCTATCGAAATGGCATTGGGTATGACCAAGGCTGTCTTCTCCTTGGTAATGGCCGTCACATCCTTCCACTTGATGCTCACGTAGGTCTCCCAGCTGAAGATGTTCGCATGGAAGCAGACGTAGTTCTGTGAAACGTACAGACGGCCCTGAACCAGGATGTCGCGTTGCAGGGCGCACGAGTAATCTGTGAAAGTTGGTAGTATTTATTAACAATTTGTATTTTTAATTATTTCGAAATTGTATGCACTGTGAATTTTAATTGCTAACTGAAGCACTTTCATATTGCTTTTATGTTTTATTGCTGTCAATTCAGACCCCTTTTTTAAATATTCATAAATAACTCATTAAAAAAACGATCCCTAAATGTAGAAATGTTTACCGATTTGTTACGTAATGAATTTCGATCTTAAAAAACAAACCTATCTAACATTTTAAGATGTGCAAATATGGTTCTATCTATGCCGCGATCTTTTTTAAAAGTGAACGTGACTAATTCCCTTAAACGTAATCATTACGAGCTGCTGACGAGAAACTATTCGAAGCGAAAAACTCACCCACAATCAGACGCTCATCGTTGGGCACGTCCTTGAAGAGCTTCTTGAAATCCTCGGCCCGCGACTTGTAGTTGGGATAGATGACGTTGTACCAGGACTTCTTCTTGGCCCGCTCTGAGAGACGCGAGGGCTTGGCTGGCTTCTCGTTGGATGTGGAACTGCTGCTGGTCACCGGCTGCTCCCTGTCGACGCGCAGCAGGCTCAGTTCGTGCGGTGTCAGATCGCTCAGACGGTGCTGGGTGGTGTCCTGCTGGGAGACAAGCGAGAGGGAGAGCTGATCAAACACCATGAGGATTTCCATTTATTTGTTGAACTGTGGCGGCGTGAACAAACATTTTAGGTCTAATTTAATGGCACCACCAGTTCCGATATCTTTTCGTTTTTTGGCCACCTGTTCGCTCAGCTTGTTAACTCTTTTTTTTTTTTTTTGCTTTTTTTTGGGAGTGATTCACCAACTGTTCCTAGGAAACTACTCTTTGGCCAGGTGTTTGGTTTTACTTCTTATCACAGACCACACGCTTGTTGTTCGTTTACGACCCCCAATTATTTACACAAAGTTCGCGCTGCAGCAACGATCGTTATTATTTTTTGTTATTATTATTATTATTTTTTTTCGGCTTTCGCTGAGACGCTTCGTCGCTTGTTGAATTCTAATTTGCTATTGCCAGCCGAGCGGCAGGGCCAACGTCAACGCACACACTTGTGTGTGTTGTATGGGAGCCTTATCAATGGGGTGGGAATATAAAAAAAAAGCTTGTGTACAATCTATGTAGCGAGCTTTTGCATTGAAGGGTGATCCTAATCAGCTGCCGCCAGGTGTGAGCGAATGTAAACAATACATACTCACATATGCTCCTTATCGCCGAGCGATTAGATTGAGCCGTTGGATGGTCAATGTGTGGTTATTAATCTGGATACCCGTGTCTGTCTGTCAGTCAGTCCACTCATCCAGGTTTTTAGCCATCGAACTATCTCTGATCGATTGATCGCTCTCGCTCAAGTGTAGTTTAATTTGATTTGAGCACTTAGCTGCGGCAATTTCACACCTTTTTTGGGGTGTGCGTGTGTGTTCAATGCTAATGATACGAATCAACACACCAGTGTGCAAGTTATGAAAGCTTGTCAAGCTTTTCTACGAATATTCAAATAAACGCGGAAATAGTTGTGGGTTGGCCGACAAGCCCTTAACATTAAAAATTAAATATAGGAAAGGCAGTTGAACTTGGACAGAGTTTTGGGGACTTTTTTGGTGAAACGGCCTAGACATTTAAATAATTAATTATAAGAAGTAAATTTTAAGGCGTAGTAGTTGACTTTTAACTTCTTTAGGAATATAATCAATATTATAAAACCTAAGAAACAAATGAATGAAGATTTTATACACTTTAATAATACATTTTTGATGTTGCTCAGTTACCTAAAGCACCAAGTCATCTGAAATAATGTTCTTAATGTATTTTGCTAACGAAAATAATGACGAAATATGCCTAATTATTTAACCTTTTGAATTATCATGCTCACATTTAATAAATTTTGCGGCTAAGCCATAAACCAGCTAGAACTTTTTCTGTGGCAACGCAGACTTTGAGCGTTCTATACTGCGTATTTTTAGCCATGATGAAGTTTAAGTAATAAAGAACATTTTTATTTCAAAAATGTCATGGTGTTTCAACCCCTAAACTTAGCATACAATGTCATGCCGTTCATTTACCACAAGAGTTGTCATAGATAATGACTCATTACTCAGCTGCATATGGCAGAAATGTTTGTAATGCTCACTTAAAGCCTTGTAAAAAATGCAATTTTATGAGTGCCACACGACTGACCTTAGCTATGAGTCATGCCTGGACTGTTATCTGTATTCTAATCTATAAGATTATTATAAACTTCAAACTTTTTCATTTAATATCTTGAAATTCTAGAATTCCCCTACTTAAAACCTCTTACTTTATGGATTTATGCTTTGCCTCAACTCTAACTCACCTCCTCGCGTCCGTTGCTGGATGTGGATAACTTGGCCTGACTAGCACCCTTGCCCTTGGAGCTGGTGGAGCTCTTTCGGCTGCTCGGGCTGTCCGTGCAGGAGCCAGCCGGGGCGGTAAATCCGTTTGAATCGACGCTCTGCGCCTGCTGATCTCGGTTAGAATCGCTGCCCACAATATTAATGCTGGGCGTGACTCCCTGGACAGCAGCTGGACTGGAAGTGGGGCCAGTGGGAGGACTAGTGGAAGAGACGGCCTGGGTTAAGCTTTGGCTGCTGCCCGAGGACTCATTTCGCTGCGCCGAGAGGTTGGCGGATCCAGGTGGAGATCCGCCAGCTGTGGCTGGAACTGTGGAAGCGTTCTGTTTGGAGGACAACGATATGGAGGCGCTGCTGTGCTCTAGGCTACCGGTAGCTTCCTGTATGGTCAGAAGTTTGGTGCTCAATGTGCCGTTTGTGGTGCTCGTAATCGTGATCTCCTCGGTGATGGAATCGCGCCTGTAATGGCAATGGGAAATGGAATTAGTTATGGGATCAACATAATCCACCGACTACATCTACACCGAGATTAAATGGGAAAAACTCTTGAACTAGGCATGCAAATTTGGAAGGTACTGATGTATTATTCTCTTACGGAATTGGACCATGGCCTGGCTGTAGAGTTTCCGGAGCATTGATCCCACACCTACCTGTCGCCACCATTGCTACCAGCAGTCGTTGTCTTCTCAGCGGCCGATCTGGCATCCGTCAGTTCCTCCTCCGGCTGCGATTGCTGCTGCTGGGGGGGACTCGGCTCTGGGCAATCCTGCTGTGCCGGCTGGCTCAGGCTCTGTGACTGTAACGGTGACTGTGACTGTGACTGTGACTGCGACTGCGACTGTGTCGGTGACGGTGACGCTGACTGTGACTGGAGCTGATCGGGCTGGGTGGTCTCGGGTATCATGTTGGCATTGGCAGGGGTCTTGCTACTGCTCGGTTTATCGGCAGTTGCAGTGGTTATGGTTACACTTGATGTTGTTGGGTTGTTTATATCAATATCTTTAATCCTACAATAAAATGCATATATATAAACAAATCAAAAGAACAAATGCCAAAATGAAAAGACATGCCCATAATATAGGACGGAAATAAGAATCGGGGGATCTACTATTACATCTTTACATTAAGATATAAATTGGATAAAATTGGAGTAACAGGGAGCTGGGGTAATATCCTAATAACCATTTAAAATACACCAACCAAGCTCTACAAAACACATTACTTCTAATTTTCAACATTTATCAGGGGTGAAAAGACATATCGACACTTTACCGATATTTAAAGCGAAAGTCGATAGATAAATCCATGGTATTACATTGCGATATATGTGCGATAAGTCTATTTCCTGTTTAATCTATAAGATCAATATAATTGGTAAAGGAAAAACATAGATGTCTGATGTTGAATGCGTTTAAATTTTTTTTCAATCAAAAAATAATTTTAAAAGTATATTTAAGTTTATTTTCGATATATAAAATCGGATTTTTTTGCTTTGGATTTATGTTCTTCCATTACGGTAATTTTTCCTTAAAATCAATAGCAAATAAACTTCTTATTTTAATTATAACCCTTTAACCATCACCTACAATAATTTTCATACTTTTGCTGTTAAATATTCTTATTATATCCTATCAATATCCTACCATAATTTCTAAGATCAAGACACCACTTGTTGCAAGATTGCAATTCATTAAAGAAATTAGTTCCTAGGAAATCAGATAAGGTATAACGACCACAGGTGTTCCACTTGAGCTGTATAAATTTAACAATCGACTTTATATTTAATTATTTTAGGCTGATAAAAGTTAATTCTTGTTTGTTTAAACAAAGGAAATTAAGGAAGCAATAAAAACGCGTTTTTGAAGTAATTTTAATAATCTTTTAAAGGATAACTGGTACATTTAAAGAGTTAATCTTTCACAAAGACTAAACTTCACAGTTAATCTCTTTTAAAAGAGCTATATATTATAATATAAAATTTAAAACAAACAAAGCAAGTAATACTTGAGTCAAAGAGAAAGAAATCCTGCAACACTTTTTTTTGTGATTTAATCTCGATTACGCAAATCATTTTTTGAGTTCATTGACTTCTCGGATTATACATTAACGATCTACACAAAGAGCCATTAATGTTTCATCGATGGCGATAAGGATGCTCTGTACCAATAGGTTAATACAAACTCCTATCGATAACTGAGAATTGGTAATTGTTAAGAAGCCAAAATTCAGTCTTAACTGATTGCTGGCTTAAGTAATTTCGCTTTCGAGTAATTTCCGTTAATTGTTCTCAAAACGATAGCACTCAAAAAACACGACTAGACAGATAGTTGCCCCAAAAGCATACCAGAGGACCCGGTGTTTCCGACTTTTTCGCAACGTTCGCCGCAGCATTTTGTACGCGCCTCGAAGAGAAAACAGTGTAGAAATATTATTATTTTCAATTAGACGTGCTCTTGCCTCCGTGGGCTGCGACGGAATGGTGTACCAATTGCCATTAAACGATTGTAATCAATTCTATTGTGCACTATACTCTCCCATTCCCATTCCTATTCCCATTTCGTGTGGGCGTGTGTGTGTTGTGACACACAATTGTTATTATTTTTAATATATATACACACTGTTTGGCACTGATAAGCGGCGATAAGATACTTCCAGGGCTTAGCTCTTGATAAAGCGTTTAGTGGCTGAGGCAAATCGGCATTCGTGAGTGTGTATTTGTTCAAACCAATAAAGACTAGAGAGGGATTTAACCCACTTTCCCCCTCACAACAATTACGAGTTTTGAGCTACAATTATAAGGTATTTTTAGCGAATTTACAAGTGTTTTTTAATATGTTTGCTAAAGGGCGACTGCACCCAGAATCAATAAATATTAGGTTACATATATGCAAATTACTTTGGTGACACACATTCGGCTTTAATGATTTTTTAAGCTTTTTGGGTGCAGGAGTACCTCTCTAGAAAATGTAATAAAGCCTTGTTCTTTGCTACTCTTCATAAAGATATTTTAATCTTATCAAAAGCATTTTACATCCAAGGTTTTCTCTGGCTTTTGCAGAAGCAAAAGTAATTACTCTTTGTTTAAACTATGAAAATCCACTCAAACATTGTTATCAGTAGCGCGGGTTCAAGTTCATGTAACATGGAATATACTTTGTGGGGATGAAAAACATCGCCAATTGAGTAAATACAAAATGAGTGGAGTAAAAAGCATCAGGCGACGATTACGATTCCCCACACATTAAGTCTGAATACGTATTTTTATAATTGCGAATGTGTGAAAGATCAGAGATAATCTACACTGGGGGCTATAATGAGTATATAGAAGTAATGTCTCTCTGTGTGCTTAAGGGAGGTTCAAGGGTTGCCAAAGCCAACTCAGATAAGAACGCAAAATAACAAAGTTATATGTATATATAGCTAACCCCCCTTCGTAGTTATTTCAAACATTAAAGAGTGAATGAATGAATTTCAACTTGAATCAAGCTTGTTTCCTCTTAAACATCAAGAGATTAACTAAATATACAAATTATATAAGTGAGTGGCGATAATAAACCCAGAATATGTTGGTTTATTTGCGTACATTGTGTGTGGAATATATATATACTTTCAGAAGCGATAACAGTATTCGGATAATGTGTAGAACATCCCCCTAATTCCAAGAATATGACAGAAATCGGAGATAAAGTCCCCCTGATATTTGCAAAAAGATCAATGTTATTTATAGACATTTTTAATTATTTGTTTTTAAAGATAACCTTCAAGGTATTTATTTGGGTGGTGAATAAATTATTTATGAGCTTCTGGCGAATACCAATTATTTATAGTTTATAGAAATAAACAACAAATAAACAATAATTCATTGTATAAACAAAGATATTATTCGGGGAAACTGTAAGGTTAAACTCACGTCATACAATTCTTGAGAATACTTTCACTGAGCAATACATAAAAGTAGCTGCATTTCTGGTTTATTATCTATGACTAAGAATGTCTTCCGATGCAAATAGTTTAGCATTTGTCAGGTTAAATTATTATTATCTCTGGGAAAAAAGCATTTTCTAATGTCACGCAATTAGTGATATGGGCAATTATTTCAGAGAGAAACAGAGAGAGCAATTACGAATGAAATTGCACCGACTTGTAGCTAGAATAATAGATACTATATGTTTGGTGGTCAGGCTCCTATTGAACTTTGGCCTTTTTAGAAATGGAAGCCGGCTGCCGCCGAATGACTGAATTGACTGCATTTCCGACATGAATGGCCACTGGCCATAAAAACTAAGTATGACATTTAGCTGCACAAATAATCCACTTCAATTACCCACAACACCTAGAATTAGTTATTTTTTCTATATACTTCTAGCAGGGGAGAGAACCACTTAAACTCGGAGAAAAATCAATAGAGTGAAGAGTGGAAAATGTATTACATTTTCTTTCGCTTGGGCTTCTTTGGTTCCACGATTATCGTTTTCCTCGGCGGCTTTTTTACTTCCTCCTTCGGCATTGGTTCGCTGTTTTTATATATTGTGTTCAAGCCAAAATCTATGTCATCGCTGAAAGGCAAAAACAGCAGAACACAAAAATGTGGCCAAAAGTCTGGCAAAGACCAGAATCGGCCAGCGCGAAGCGAAGAATTGATGACGAAAGCGTAAACACGGCAGAATATAATTCGTATTTTTAGCACAGCTCAGCGAAATGTCATTAATTTATGAACTATCCCACACGACGACTGTTTGCTGTTAATTATTTAATTAATTTTCCCTGTTCAGTGTCGTTTTTTTGCCAAGTTGCCGTTTTGTTCATTCTGTTGATTGTCATTTGTTTGTTTGTTGTTTTGTTTGGTTTTGTTTTCTAAGGCACGCGATGGCGTAAAATGTGAAACGAGAACCGAGAACCGAGAACGGAGAGAGAAGCGAGTCTAGAAACTAGAGAACTGAGAACTGAGAAGCGGGAGCTCGTGCCGGGCACGTCATCCCAGCTCGACGTTCTGATTTGCACTCGAGAGCAGACGCCGAGAGAATGGCAACAAATCCCCTTGGTTGGGTTTGCTTCGGTCTGGCCTGGCCTGGGCCTGGGGTTGGAAAAATCAGCCCGAGGAGAGATACGGGACGACCCACTGGTCGAACTTTGCATACGCTAGCGGAATTCTTCGCAGTCTGGTAAACATAAAACTCCTCCAAAAAGGTGGCTAGCCGTATCGGTTGAGACACCTTTGTACAAGGGGATTCCAAGGCTAATCCGAATTATATTTGCTGGCATTTGGGTTACGTGGAAAACGCTTCAGTGCACAAAAGCCAAATAAATATTTTGTTCGCTGTATAAATACAATGAGCGAAAGTATAAAAACTATTTGTAAACAATCCTTGAAAGTTGCTCAATTATTTAGCTTTAATTAAAGTCTTTTTGTAGCTCCAACATATAATTATTACCCACACTTTAATTAATTAAAATGTGATTTAATGATTAACCACAGCAATTAAACTTTTTACTACAACTAAAGCTTGAACAAGTTTGTTAAACTTGTGAACTGAATACAAATACATTTATGAATGGAATAAGTTACTTAATGTATTCCGCAAGTTTCCCAGTATTTATGCATATTTATTAGAACTATCTGAACTCGTAGTATCGAAATAGTCTGAACGCTGTTTATTTATTTTAATGCCCCCAAAAGGTCGATAAACTACTTAGAAAGCCAAATTTTCCATTGAATATTTGAATAAGAATTGTTTCTTATTAATTTGTTATCTATTCATTTGACTAACCAGCCCTTCCATTCAATAAATAAACTGATAAGCAACGCAGCTATGATAATAAGTAAGTCGTATTTTAACTGACTTACTTTAACCAAGAAATTGTACTATAGTTCTCCCTACAAAATCGATATCCCACAGGGCCTTACACCGCCGAAACGCCCTGTATTTTTCCCTTTGTCCCTCCAAAAGTGCGAATCGCAGTGGCAAGGCAACTGTTGCGCAACACAAGAAGAGCTTCTATCAAAATGCAAGTGGTACGAGTGGGAGTGGCAGTAGTTTGAGGCAATTAGACTGAAGGCAGACACCTCATGTACTATCACTCCGGTGGCAACGAGTGGGAGCAGCTACTAAGGGAAGGGGTAACAGGTAGATAAGCCGAAAACTGAAAGGAATAAAGAGGGGCATATATATATGGAGATATATAAACGACATGCAATATGACCAGCAGCAATGGGTTAAACATGCAAGCCAGCGGGCAAACCTACACCACAAATTAACACGCATAACTCTTAGGTTTCAGTTTTGCACAGAAACAAAAATTAAGATCAAGGATATATCCATTATGTTTGAGATCTATTTCAATGGTGATGTTAATTATAGATTAATTTTCATGGAAATTAGCACGATCTGAACTTTATATGTATTTAAATAAGAGTTTAGACTCAATTAATTATTACAATGAAGAAGAAAACCGGATGAGAGTGATAAGAACACTTTCCTGTATGATTTAAACAATTTATAAATCATAAATAAATGTTTTTAAAATAAAATATAGTTACAAAATATTTATTACTTTTTTATATAATTCCTTTAAATTTTTTATAATATTTTAAAATGCGAATCTTAAGATATTTCATTTAATTCAAATTCAAATTTAACGAACATTTTCCTTGTTCCAATTTTTAATTCTGTGCAAAAATTTAATAAATATATTTGATTAATTTAAATGGATTGTATTTGGGGGCGTGGCAACTCACATGGGCGCCGCATTTAAGCTGGCTGTGCGTTTGTGCTTGCTGTGCGAAGAAGGACGATGGAACAGGCTCTGGGCGGTGGCCAAGGACTTGGGCAGAGCACCCTGGCTGGAGGACTTGCGCAAGGTGACCAGGCGCGATCCCAGACCCGTACCCGATCCCGAACCCGAAGCCGATCCGGAGCAGGAGGAGGAGGAGGCCAGCGAGGAGCTCGACGAGGAGGTGGACTTCTGCTGGTGGTGGTGCTGGTTCTGCTGCTGTGCCCGCTGCTGTGTAACAAAATGCATGACAACGGCACTCGCTGCCGCCCACAATTGCCGCGCCTCAATTAATTGCTCACTCCGCGCTATTGCCTATATATTAATTTAACTTTTATATCCAGGGCCCGCTGGCACAGAGCTCTTTTATTTACTTATTACTTCCTTTAGTTGGTACTTGCTGACGTCTGCGGAAGTTTCTTTTTGCTTTTGTGGGCTCGCATAGTTAACGGAAATTCACTGCCACGTCGCGCTTTCGATGGATATGGAGTGTCTGCACGGTTAAATGCTATTTTCGGGCTACTTCAGTATGAGATTCATGTGTAAATTCAGGCGTTTCGTCTCCGCTCCGACCGATTCTTCACTTTTTTTATGCGCATAAAAGGTATACGTCGCTGCCAGGGTTGCTAGGTGTCGCTGGTGCCAGACGCCGCTCTAAACACACCGCTGATTCCACCTGATCGTGCCATGAGTGTGCACAGAAGTATTTTCTTTCATGGGACTTTGTTTATTCTCTGACCGTTTGCTGGTTTTCAGTGACTAAAATGTGTGTATATTAAATGTCGGCAATTGTCGGCGCCATGGCAACCCACGGCCACAGCTGTGCGGGGATGCCAACTCGTGGCAAAGAAATGTTAGTTGGCAGCTCTGGCTTGACACAGATGGTCACACTAAACTCGTTTGAATTTTAAAATTTTTTATTTAAATTTAAACAATTTTATTTAAATAATATCACAAGCAAATACACAACACTTGATTTGTTTACAAAAACGTTTGCTCCCCTTGCTGGGAGGAAGGCAGCAGCATTAGAGCTATTGTAGGCGCTGGAAAGAGAGAAGGAAAAATTTTTAAAAGAGGGAAATAAATTAAATTTAAATTTAAAATTAGATTGATTTGATTTGAATTGAAAAATTAATTGAAATAGCAAGTCTTAATAATACTCAAGCTAGAAAACCGTTTGGTGTCAGTACAATGCTCGAATTGCCGCTTTTTAAGAGTCCTCGAATCAGCGCCAAGTCATCAGGAGTCAAGGACCATCCGGTTAATTGTCCCACAGACTGCAGTTCCGGACAACAGTCCATTAATAGCTTTAAAAATATTAAACTTTAAATTAAATATTAATTTAAAGGGTTAATACTTACCTCCACAGAGGTCACAGTCAGTTCTGGAGCGAGAGTGAACCAAACATCCTCCAAGAACTTAAAGTCATGCTGCATAAATATGCTAAAAATAGAGAATAAAATTAATATTTTATGCTTTCTATAAATATAGTACCCTTACCTCACTATATCCTCATCCGTAAGATCCACTGTATCTACAGCCAGTCGCTTTAGATCCGTGGAATGGCAGAGGAAGGCCTTTAAGGAGCTCGTCATAATGGCGCTACTTAGGATCTCCAATCCCTCCAACTGATGGAACCTGGCATTGGCCTGCATATACGACAAGCTATCGATCATGTAGCAGTCGAGATCGATCAGAGAGGGGCACAGACGTGCCAGCTTTCCCAGATCCAGATTTCCCGATCCCTTGATCATCGTGAGATGTCGCAGATTTTGGCCAATCGGTCGCTCCAGCAGAGGCAGTAGCTCAGCCACCACGAACTTGTAGATCTTTAGCTTCCGCAGGGAACGCGTATGCAGAGCCCTGAGGCATCCCGTCTTGGGCGAATCAAGATACAGGGTCTCCAGCCGGGGACATGTCTGCATGATCACCTGGAGGGTTGCCTCATCCGTGCCCGTATCGTGCATATATTTCAACCGGCACTTGAAGCGATCATCGACATTATCGGAGATAAACTTCAAGGCGGCGCCCACAAAGGAGTAAGTGGACAGGGTCTCCACATGCGGACAGTGTTCCAGGATCAATGCTATATCCGAATAGCAAATATTCTCCTCACCGGGCATGCCCACGTCTACAACTGTCAGGGACGGACCGCAGACTCCTTTGGCCAGAGCATCAATGCCGATTTCCGTGATGTCTGTTTCACCGGAAATGTCCAAAATTTGCAGCCGTGTGCAGCACTTTCCAATCTCCTCCAGCAGACGATCATTGGCTATATAGGGAACATATAGCTTCACCAGCTGCTTGCAGCGTCTGACTATTTCGTACATGTAGTGCATGTGCTCCTCCTTCACCCAGATTCCCTTGATATTCAGCACCCGCAGTCCAGCTCCCTGGGCGGCAATGACCTGCAAATAGATTACAAAAGGAAAATAGGTTCATGAGTGGGAACTACCTTAACTTAGTCAAAAATTACCTGCAAAATCTTCTCGTAGTAGCTAAAGGGAAACACTTCTGTGACCAGAAAGGTAACCCCGCAATTGAGCAGCATCTGCAGGCAGGTGAACCGCATGTTGGCCTCCAGGTAATCCGAGCTGAGGATCACCCTTAGCAGATCCTGGTAAATATTCGGTGTGGCTCCCAGCTGAGTCAGATACTCGTTCAGCTCCACCATCACTATGTTGATGTCCAGATGGACATCCGGGGCATACTGCACATAGCTAATGGTGGACACCAACAAGTTGGCCAGCTCGGCCAGGGCGCTGTCGCTCAGCGATCGCACGGTGCACTTCTTCGACATTTCTCTGTTTTGGTTTTTTCGCTCAGAAAGTAAACAAAATGCGACGCAGAAACCGTTGGCTAATGAGCAGGAGAGCGAATCCTCGTGGTTACATCACTTGGAGATCAGAACTCTGATCTTTACACGGCTCCTTCACAACTCTGCTAACTTTTTGCAGTAACTATTTCTCTATAATTTCACTTTTTTGGTTCTTAGGGTGCAAATACATATAACTATGTACTTTATATTTATAAACAGAAATAGATTCTAAAATTATATAGGCGATGGATAGCAGTTTTGCACTCCGCGAACGAGCCAACCGATCCGAAAGCACAATGCGAACTGAGAACCATGGGACGCCAAAAATGTTTGTTTAGCATACAATTTCTATAGGCGACACTTGGGGGAGTACAGTAGAGCTTCATAAAATGCACAAATATAAAAGCTGTGATGTATGAACGTTCTGTAAACATCGAAATTTGTATGATTTTAAAAAACAATCAAAAAATGAGGTCAAATTTTGATACATTTTTTATGATTTTAAAAGTCAAGAGATTTCTCTAACTTTCCCTAGAATATTGTAACAGATTTCTCTTAGGAAATATATAATCTATTAGAAGATATTTTTTATTCGAAGGAAATTCACAAGCAACAAATCTCCAAAGTACATATTAAACATAAATATTTGATCATTGTTTATCTCGAAATCTTTTCAAAACTGTAATGTTTCTTAACAGAAATTCAGGGTAGAGATTTCAACTGTAGACAAAACACACAAAACAGAGAGAATACTAATAAGAGAGAAGAATTTCTAGAAGAGATTTCTAGGAGATTCCTATGGCTGCAGGTAGCTGGGCAGCTTCATGCGCATAAACAGCCAGGTGGTGAAGAAGGAGACCAGGATGAAAATGAATCCCATGGCAGTCAGAAGCAGACGATTCAGATTCGTCTTTCCGGGAGAATGGGTTTGGTCCATAATGATGAAACCCAACCCACCGATGGTGAACAGGAAGCTGCTGGCCAGGCCCTCCATGATGTACTGTCCATTCACGCGGTACGGCATGAAGGCCACGGGACGCGAGTGTCCATGCTCGTCCACAGTGGCACCCACGCTTGGTGGCTCCACAATGACATCGTAGATAATGCCTGGTTATGGAATAAACACTGGGATTACTCTCTATGAACTTTATTAAGCTGAAATCTTACCTCCCGTCACCAGAAAGTAGGAGAGCAAAATCACACTGAAAACAGCCATGGGGGAGGGCATCGGGATGCTGAATTTCCGCACTTTGATGTTTGGAGGCACCAGAATGTGGAAGGGTATGTTGTATAGGGTCTCAATCATGATTAAATCCACAAATTTCCACTATAACTTTTTCTTTTTGTTGTTTTGCCGGCGTAGGCGGTAGCGCTGTCAGTTCCGCTTTTTTCTAGCAAAAGCTGGCTTTTTTAAGGAACAATGGCTAGAAAAAATCCAAAACATGCTTCTTTTATTGCACATACGGCCACACTTAGTGATGCACTGGCATCTCTATTGTTGCAACGAAATAAAACAAAAAACAAACAAAAAGCCATTCCGGTACAAAATATACATTAAATAACCGCGTAAAACAAAGTGTAAGCAAGCATGGCGGATGCCAATGCCATGGGGCCAGGTAAGCCTGATATTAAATCAACAAAAATTAACACAAATCAAGTCAAAAAGCTAATTGTTTATGCTTTAATTATTGTTTTAGGTAAACAGCCGGCGACTGCTAAGAGGGTGCAAAACATTTTCGACCTGACCCAGTGGCAGAGATCGCGCGCGTACCACGATCTAATTGGATTCATCAACGGCACCAGCTCGGCGATCCAGGGCATCAAGACCACGGACGAGATGTACGAGTCGGAGATGCTGCGCAAGCTGCTGGGCCTCTTCGACTCGCTGGAGAAGCTGGTGGAGCAGCATCCGCCGCTGGAGCAGCCGCAGCGGTTCGGGAACAAGGCCTACCGGGACTGGGCCCTGGAGATGAGGGAACAGTTGCCACAGTGGCTGCATCAACTGCTGCCTACGGCCAAGCAGAAGCATCAGACCGAGCTGGAGATGTATCTGATGGAGTCGTTTGGCAATGCCACCAGGATTGACTATGGCACTGGCCATGAGCTCTCCTTTCTCTTCTTCCTGTGCTCGCTGTTTAAGGCAGAGATCCTGCAGGAGCAGGACATTGTGAGTGCTGCTCTGAGGCTCTTTAATCGCTATTTGGTGTTCGCCAGGCACCTGCAGCGCACCTACAACATGGAACCAGCGGGTAGCCAGGGCGTCTGGGCGCTAGACGACTTTCAGTTCGTGCCCTTCATCTGGGGCAGTGCGCAGCTGGCTGGTAAGTCAGGTTTTCTTAGCTTGATATCCTTTCTAATCTCTTAATCTTGCTTTTAGTTAAAAGCCCCTTCGATCCGTCGAAATTCGTGGACGAGCAGATCATCAGCGACTATAAGGACCAGTTTATGTTCATCAGCTGCATCGATTACATTTGCAAGGTGAAAACTGGACACTTTGGCGAGCACTCCAACCAACTGTGGAGCATTACGGACGTTCCATCGTGGGTGAAGATCAACGCGGGTCTGGTGAAGATGTACCAAAAGGAGGTAAGTTCTAATTAAAGGCTTTTATATTCTTTGTAAGCTTTCAACTTTCTCTCCAAAGATTCTGTCCAAGTTCCCGGTGATTCAGCACGTATACTTTGGCGAACTGATGTCCTTCGATGCCGTTCCCCCTGGGACGACACTGTCCACCGCTCGATTGGGTCATGTTGCGCCGCCGCCCTCGAAACGCATCTGCATTGGGAAACCGAATTTGGTGCCGCCCGTTCCGGTAGCTGTCCCGCCACCACCTCCCGCCGAGGCTCTGCCCAGCAGCGATCTGAATGTCGGCGATTCCAGCAGCGAGAGCAGCGACAGTAGTGTGGTTCTGCGTCCCTCGGCCTCGTCGGCTTCCCTTGTGGCCGCCGCTGAGGGATCCGGTGATAAGCCCAATATTCAGGCCGCCGAAGGAGAAGTCACCAAGGATCAGCCGGCTGAGTAGGCGACAAAAAAAAATTACGCGATGAACATCCTAACCTGTGTTACAAATTTCTTATTAATAGCGTTGACCCTCGGTCCAGTAAAAAAACTCTTTACACAAATACAATTTTGTTGGTTTTTTTCGGAAGAGAGGTTATTATTAGATATTATTTAAAAGTTTACAAGAGGGCGGACTCTTTGAAAAGATGTCCTTAGACTCAGAATATTTACAGGAACAACAATTTTCAAAATAATCAGAACTTCGAATAGCAGAGATCAGAAATGTTTCAGTTAAATATAATCGAAACAAAAGATATAATAAGAATGATCTAGATATTTTAAAGTTTATTAAGATATTTTTCGATATTTGTATCAAACTTTAGGATACTTTGAATATGATAAAAAGTGATATTTGTTTTTATATTTTATATAAGAAAGACATCCTCTCCATATACATCTCTAATCAAACCCAAGAAACCCCTAAAATGTTTTCACTACCAAAATTTATTAGCCAAGCTTCCTGTTAAACGAATTTCACTCCATTTAAGCCAAATTTTTCACGCCGAAATCACAATAAAGAAAATGTAAGTCCTAAGCCGAATTTGATGGAAACAAATGTACATTAGCCGCCGCTTCTTTGGAGTTTCAACCAAATCGGGAAACAAAACCAAAGTAAGAGAAATAAGAAAAAAAATCAATATGGCAAATGAGGCATGCAAATAGATGAACTTACATCAACTTTTGCGGATGTTCTGCGGGCTTAAAATAAGACGGAATTATAGCAAATACAAAGGGAAAGGGAAGAGGAAAGTGGCTAAAATATAAAACAAAAAACTTTTGTGGCAACTCCCTTCTGCCCCCCTCCTGGAAGCATAATCATTTATTTTCGACACATCATTTATCAAACCGTGCGGCAGGAGCCAGCTTGTCACGCCCCCCTCGCCATCCTGTCTTCTCATTTCGTCACTTAAAAACTTCCTCCGGCATAGTTTTTTCCCGGCGTTGATGTTCTTTTTTGTGTTTTTAAGGGAAAAATAGCGAGGTAGCGCGCTTGCATTAAAACTTTGCCGACGCATTTTGATTGAAGACTCTGGAAAACATGAAAATGTTTGGTTTTCTTCCTTTGTTCGGAGCAAAGAGCAGCAGGCCAACTTCGGTCATGTTCATCAATTTGACCCCCCGACCCATTCTGGGTACTGGGTTCTGGGTGCTGGGTTCAGTTTCGGTTTTGTGTTTTTGCAAATTGAATGAAATTTGTGGGCGAGCTGTTAGCAGGCGTTCGAACAAGGCTCAAACATGATTGAAGGGCGATAGATGGACTCTCCGGGGGCTGGCTGAGGTGGCGCTCGCTGATGGATGGTTGAATGGCCAGGTGGATGGACCTTTTGACTTGGCCAAGTGTAAAATGTGGCTAGCAGAGGGTACAACAGCATTTGAACCCAGATTTCTAAGTTGGCAGTTGTGTGTGGGTGGTTCTAAGAAATCAGGAATATCTTTTGTATTAAATATGACTCCAGTTTTGTTTTGTTACAAATATTAATATTTTTGCATATTAAGGTAATTTTAAATATAAAGCATAATTAACTTTATGGCTTTTGAGATATCATAATATCACTTTAAACATTTTAGTTTTTAAATATATTTAAAACGTGTTTTAGTTTCCATTGTTTAATTTTTAATTTAATTGTTAATAATATATAATAAACATTCACTCATATAATAAAATTATAAAATCGTATAAATGTATATTAGAGAATTAGAAACACGGCAATCTGAAAATATATGTTGAAAACTCAAGGTATAATATTTAAATAGTCAAAATTTCCGTTCTTTTCTGAATAATTAAATAAAAGATAAGTGCAGATTTCTATTAAAGAATTCTGGTTTTTATTTAATTAAATTTCATTTTAAACAAGGTTAAGTTTAACTGTTACCTAAAACAGATTTAAAAGTCTCCAACTTTTTAGAGTTTGTTAAGAAAATGTTGTAAATAAGTTTCTAATTCACTTTTTCCAAGCTCCTTACACACTTTTTCGATCATCACAGGTGATTTCTCGCCTTTCCGCACTGCCAATTACCTTGTGGCATCTCCTCGCTCTCAACTCCGCACAACTAATTACATATACACCTTGTGCCCGCCTCGACTTTGCCCAAAGAATGTGCAATTTGCGAAAGTTTAAGATTTTGCCAAGGAACTCGAGAAGTGGCAGAAGCCCCAACACTGAGCTGAGCTGCACACAGGGGACAAAGGCGACGATGAAGTTGGGGCACAAATAAGTCTGCGGAGTGACTCTTAAACCGTAGCCAATACACATAACTGGCACAAAGTTGTCGCAAAAAGTTCGAGAAGCTCGAACGGGGAACTTAAAACGGAGCTGGAGCAACTTTCACGTGTGCAGAGTGAAAATTAGTTATTGTCTATGGATAGTAAGTGGTAAAATACTACCTGATGGCAAAGGGGAAAATGAGAATAAATTGCTGTTTTTATAATAGAGAGACTTGAGGTTTAGGAACATATTTAAACCTTGTAATTCTATACTATTCATCTATAATAATTTAGAAATACATAAGAGTTTCCTTTTTGTTATATATTAGTTTCACTTTTAAAGAATTATTTTATTAAATTTTATTTATTAACATTATATTTCCGAGTGTCTTAAAAAAGGGTTTGAACAAATTCCTTGTTCCACCTCCTCCAGTTGAGGTAAAGTTCCTGATCAACTTTCGTGTTTTCTTGGGCCAAAGGAAGTCGACCCAACTGGCTGGGTCCGAAGTTCAACTTGCAACTTTGTGGGCGACATTGACCAGAGTATAATAGAGCTTCCCCCGCTTTCCATTATTCCAATTTCTAGATTAACTGTGGCCAAAATATGCGACTGACTTTTGGGGCTGCCTCTCTGCTTTTGGTTCTTCTTCGGGTTGCACAATGTTTTCCTTCTGTTTTGTGACTCCATTTACCATTTTGTGTGTTTAACCAGCTGACGGCACAGCACACCCGCTGCCGGGCCGGAGCTCCCTTTAGCCCTGACACGGACACGCCCTGAACAGGAACAGGATCCCAAATAATGAATACCAACAAGTTGGGATTTCTAGGTTTGGTAGGAATACTTGGTACCTTTTAAGGATTCACCATATGTGGGAAATATCATGGTTCTGAAAAGATTTGTAGAAGTTAAAGAAGCTTTTGTGGCACTTAAAGAGAATTTTTAAAGCAACTCAGAATATATTTTAAAATTAAACCAATTTAAATCCTTAGAGTTGGCTATCTTATGCGTCATCATATCCTTGTTGGCTAAAAATACCCTGGTGTGAAGTCGGCTAACCAAAGAGTTAAACGTCCCTGAGCTGAACGCATTGTTGGTTCAGAAGTGACCAGGAGGAGAGCTGGTAACTCGAGCCAGGAGATAGAGAAGCCTGCTGTGTGGTGCAAAATCTAGGGTGGCTGAGTGGCATCTGCCTTTTCCAGTTTTCCCATTAAAGGACAACAACAGAAGGCGATTGAAAAACAGATCTGTGAATTATGTTTTGTGACTGCCGTTGTTTCTCGTTAGAAGCCGGAGCAAATCCATAATTTAATTTTCAGTTTTAGTTTACGATATTCCTTTATTCAGAGGCCTTTTCGAGTATCCTTCGATTCTGTTCAGGATTCTTTCGATTTAAGGCTGTAGTTTGTCTTATTATTTAAGGACACTGAAGTTCCTAAAACATAAACTAGAGACTTGGAACTTCATGAAGTCCAGCCAGGATAGAGTCAGCTTTAAGTAACTGAAATTGGCAGCTCAACCAGTTTAGCAATTATTCCGCCTGCTCCTTCATTTTGTAACCACTCGAGAGCAATCCTTAATTCCGTTGGAATTACAAAGATTAACGCTAATTTCCGACTACCAACTGCGGCATCCTGAAACCCCTCCCTAGGCAGCTCCCGCTTAACCCGCCAAGTCATCAAAGGTTACAAATCACTGGCAGCTTCAGCCAACTTAAAATATTATCCCAAATGGTTTGAGGAAAACTTCGTCATGCAAACATGACTTGCCAGCAGGCTTCGGGCATCCTTCGAGGGGGGCAAGTGGGTGTGCTAGCGGGTTGTTTTTTTTATTTTTAGGGGGTGGTAGCTGTGGGAAATTCAAGAGCGGCGGATGCGAACGCATCTGAAATAAGCGCTGCGAAATTGCAGCTTCTTCTTTCACCTCGGGACTGCTTTTTTTTGTATCTTTATGTACATATATCTCTGCTGCCTTTGCTGGCTTCCGGTTTGGGAATAGACAGCTGCCAGGCGATGCAACCAGAATCGGGTTGTGGCCCCCGCAAGTATCTAATGTTCTTATAGAATAAGCAAAACAGAATTACGTAAGTGTATTTGCTTTCAATTTGAAATACAAATTGAAATAAACTCGTTTGCATAAGAAAATGATGTAACAACTGTCACAGTGAGTCTAACAGCTATAAATAATATAAATAAAAATTATTGTAAAGTTATCTCAAGGTTAAATAACTAATATATATAAATCCCCTCTAAAAAAAACACACACTAAATCATCCATTCTTTTAGCTTCTCTGAACCCTTCTCAATCTGCTAACTCCTACTGTGCCTCGAGAAGATTACATCCCATCGATATGTGCTCTGGCCGCTGGCCAAAAAGCGAGCAAACATTCTAAGTCCTGCATCCTTCGGTCCTCGTTTTATGCTCCTCAAAATGGTCGGTCATAAAAAAGTGCGCGTGTGCGTAGTTTTTTCCCTTTGTTCTTCCCCCACCCACCAGTGTTTGTTTTTAATAACTTTCGCAATTTCTTTATGTGCTTTACGTGCGTGTCCTCGGGGCCTCGTCCTGCGACCTGGTCAGGCACCTGGCTTATTAATTAGGCCACAAAATGTCCCAAAATGCGTTCAACAATGTTGCAAACATACTGTTTGGTTTACGATGGAAGACAAAAGTAATTAGGGAAAGTGTGAGTGAAAATTCTATGTTTTAATTTGTAAGATAGGATCCTTTCAAGGATAATACTTAGGAACATTACCATCAGTTTCTATAGAATATATTTTATCTGTTTTACTTATCTTGAAAATTCATTTAATAATCCAAAAAGTTTACAGTGCTTTTACAAATAATTTTATTATAATGCAACTTTGTACACAACATTTTTGCAGCCTTTAAAAGTTTGAAAACCACAATGGCCCCTTTAGCGGATTTGGATGTGTTGACATTTTTATGTGTGCTCGGTTTCGTTTATTTTTTGTTATTTTTTTTTTGGCATAGTTTTGTTTTCGAACTTTTTTTTTTTGGGGTTTTTTGCAGTAGCCCAGAGCAAAATATGCTGTCTTGCACGGAGGCCCCCGGACGGCATTCAAATGCACAATTGTTGTCGCCTCAACGACGTTGGCACTGCCCTTCCGTCCTGCCAGCGTTTTTTTTTCTCGCCACATGGTGTGTGCACTTCGTAGTTGTGGATTTTGGTGATGCTAAGACTGTGGAAGTGTTCAAGTACACTTAAAGAAATTATGAGTATCCTTTAAGAGTTAAATAAAATTGTTAAAAATTTCTAAATTAGTCTAATTTCTGATAGAGATCATCCTAGAGATGTGCTCTTGGAGTTACAATTTCCGATAAGACATTTGTGTATTTATCGATATACCAAGTGCTGTGTTTTCTAAGTGCATGCTAAACATCCGGTGGCTGTTTTTGATTCCTCAGTGTCTGCTTTCTCCATTCTGCTGGGAGAGCCGAGTTCTGAGCTGCTGATGGTGATGCTTTTTGGGCGTGCTGCTGTCGCTCAACTTCCGCTCGAATAGAGTGAAAAATAGCATTTTAGTGGGCACAATCCGCCAGGGGCCAACCTGCTCGTGCTTCCTTCCTCATCCGCTATCCTCTATTCCCGCACCCCTTTTGCCAGATTGACAATACAAAGCAGAGGAGAGAGGCTTTCCATCTGTCGCTCTCTCTCTCCCTCTCTCTGAGCGGCAGCCATCTTGATCTGAGCTGTCAGCTGTTAAGGGCTCGCCTCCGCCATCTCGTTCTAACCAAATTAAATAGTACAATTTACTCGTGTGTCGGTGTGCAGGCATGTGTGTGTGTGTGCGTTTAGTAATTGCAAAAGTTGCCAGCGAAGTTTGCCAGTTATAAAGGGAATTCGTATAAACACACATTAACGCATAATGCACTGAGGAAAATATCTCCCATGAGCTGGTAAAAAAAAGAGTCGTACAAAAGATGAATGATTAATTATTAATTAATATTCAATTGATTAACCAACATAAGGTGCTTCTTCTCTTCTATAATTTATTTTTTATTGTCTAAAAACTCAAACATTTTATTTCTCTCCGTGCATGGAGTTGCATTTCTGTGTTATTTTTTATGCGTTGACTGTGCAAAGAAAAGTAAAGAAAAGCAGAAATTGCAAACGACTTAAATAAGCAAACAGAAGCGAAAAGCTTACAGACACACACACATACACACACTTATACTCGTGCAGAAACACTCGCACACATATGCAAATGGTCCTAGTGGAGAACAGTGCAGATGCGTGAGAGCGGGATGACACTACACCGTGATGCTTTACGACCTCTCTTCTTAAAAAAAAAAACACATTTTTCGCGCTCAGCTACTTAAATAAACTACTTTTTACTACTACTGACTGGCTTTTACTGTCATTGTTGTTGTTGTTTTGGCTCAACTATTTTACTGTTACTTTTATGTGTCGGCATAAATTGCTAGCACTCTTGTAATTTTATTTTTTTATGTAGTTTCTTGCTATCAAATTGAGTTGTAGGTGGCAACTCTGTTGTTTGGGAGGGGGGGTCTATATAAATGGTAAACTTTAAAGGTGGCAATACTGGCATAAAAAGTTGTATTTAAAAGAGATTTTATTCGATTAAAAGGATTTCTTTATATAAATTTAATAAAAATGAAGGTTTTAATTCAAAGTTCAATAAATTATGAGGAATTTGTATTCTTCATTACATTTTTTAGCATTCTAATAAAGTCTTCAAACTTTAAAATGTTAAACTTTAAAAAAAAAATATTACGCATACGACACGTGTCCTGCCACCTTAAGATACTTTCTGCGAAATCAGCCCTCTGTGAAGTTTATATAAAATTCCAATAGTAGTTCCGACTACGTGCAATATTATTTCCCCAGGTAACTCAGGTGAAAGGAGAAGGAATGCACCAGTGACCACATTTTTGCACACAGCTTTATGGGTGTCAGGGACAAAAGTGTTCTACCTACAAACTGCAACAAATCAAAGTGCACTTGAATGAATTTTTCATTGTTTTCAAAAGTTTACAATTGTCGTTTGGTATCGGGGTAACTTTACAGTTTAAACTGTCCCCCGACGGACATCTAATCAGTCAAAGAGTTGGACCAACTTTCCCTCAATGGCACCCACACACACACACAGAGACTGTGGCCCCGCCTGCAATTGTAACTTTGGGCCCGGACTTTTCTCCGATATTGTAACTTTGCGAAAAAAAAAGCGGAACGAACAACTGGCGGCTTTCCAACTTGACTTCAAACTACCGCCCACGACAAGTGCGTTTGACAGCCGTTTGAAGCTGAAAGCAAAACAATTTTCACATTTGTACGGAATAAAGCCGAAAAGGCTTTTCCGCACTCCTCCAAGGGGTCAGCGTGATAAAAGCTGAGCTCCAGATTCGGAGAAAATTTGTGGATGACTTTGAAGGGTTAACTTTCAAGCGGGCAATTTGTGCATAACTTTAAAGACCTTGAACTATGAGAACATTCGATGTTCATGGCCTCATTGTGGCAAGAAATCTATTGAACAATCTATTAAAATGATCTTATGTTAGGACACTCGTTGACTTGGAACCTTCATCTCCTAAGCACTAATTTAAGCACTGGGAAACTAGTGGGAAGCATCCGTGATTAAGCTGCCACCACTTTCATGGCAACTCCTGCGAATCCAAAAACCTCAAAAGCGTAAGCGACACTTGTGGGTGGCCCATTAAGCGCAGGCATCCGTTGGATGCGGTGGAAAAGTGGGTGAAACTCGGGGGAAAATCAAGAGAAAAGTGGGAGGAAAATTAGTGCGGGGGCTGAAAGCTTTTACTGTTGCTCCCGCACCCTTAATTGGAATGCACTTGAAGCTGAAACAGAGACTGCTGCAAAAATTCGAAGCACTCGCCTGTGAATTGGCTGTCCCCCGCAGGGCCAATTACCAAAGATCGGTATTACCCACAATTCCCTTTTCGGGCCCGGCCCGGAAGGAGATGAAGTGAAGTCAAACTACTTGCCATAATCCCTTTCAATCAACTACTACTACGAGGAATCACAGCAAGGGGGATAGAGAGTGAAGTGAGTCGGAGAGTTGTGGAACTCGAATCAAATTCAATTTGATTTCGTATTTATATTCAATTTATTCTAGATATTTGCTGCTCTATTCAGCATTTTCCACTTCGATTTGCTGTGCTTTTCCTTGGCTTGCGCTTTTTTAGTCTGCGCCAAAGGGGGAAATGAAATCAAGCAAATCTTGTGTATTTTTTGTTTGTAACAAAATTGAATTTGGATTCGATTGGGGAGAGACTCAAAGCAAAGCACTTGGATTCCACCAAAGAGAGATCAAATTCCTCTTCTTTTTATTTTTTGTATATTTTTTGCTCGCAACTTAATGCGGATACTGCGCTAATGTAATGTAACATAAGAAATTGCCGCAGTCCTGATCCCATAATTTATGGTCCGGCTCGAAGCGCTGCGGCTTAACCAGCCCTTTCTTTCAGCCATATTAAAAATCGCTTAGCGTTTTTGGCACAAATGAAACATCAAAGATTTACGAGCCATGATTAAGGCATTTTGCGGCACCCTTACAACAAAAGCGGCGCAAAAACAAAGGCCAACATCAACATCGCTTTGCTCCAAAAAAGGAAGCCGCCTCAACCGCCGCCCCGACAAGGAGTGCAAGTGTTTCTGGGTAAAGTGTTGAGTCGAAAGTGAAATTCCCCCTTTTTATTTATTGAATGTGCTAAGCAGAGAGAGGGGAGTCCGCGTGCTTTTATTCTGAGGATGGAAGTGGAGAATCCCTGGAGAAGAAAGAAAAATAAGCAGATACAATTGAAGATGCTCTGGGGAATCGCGGACTTTAATTGCGGAATGGAGAAGTACAACAAGAAAATAATTAATAATTTTCTTGTACTTTGTTTTCCACAAAATGTTTCAAGTTCTAAGAAATGCTAGAACTCTTCTTACAATACATTATTGAATATTAAACATCTCTCATTAATAACAGTAAAATAATATTATAAATATTTTAAAGAAATACTTTTTTGAGAGCTCTATAAAGTTGTATCCAACAAATTCCAGTTCTTTTAACTTTTAAGGTATTTAAATTTGTTACAATCCTTATTTTTTCCCTTACTTTCTTATACGTTAATTTAAATTACTTTTGTTTATTTTATGTTCATTTTTTTCCCAAATGCATTCAATCCTTAAATAAAAAAGACTAGAAAGTAACTGATTTCGCTAAGAAGCCAAACTAATTTTCTGGCTTCATCATTTTGCAAGGGCTTAGCCGGGCTTTTGGGGGCAAAGTAATTCCAACTCGTTGTTCTCATACGAAAAAGGAATTATTTGGTAATTAACATGAGCTTTGTGAGCTGACTTTCTGCGCTCCCGGGCCATTACTCAGGGGCCTTTAATTATGCCGGCCAAAGAGATTTGCTTATTCTCATTGCCTTCACACACTCAATGCGGCCGGAATTACTCTCGGTAATATCCTTGTATCCTCTGGCTTGGATGTGGGAGACCAATTAAGCTCCGCTTATTGCAGGACACCACCGAGAAGTCGATCCCACAGCTGATAACGGACAATTTGTGTTGGCATCTCTAGGGGATTGAAGCCCACGCTTGCCATCTCTGGTGTTTGAATATCCTTGAAAAGGGTATAATAATACTTGTGATCAGAAGATATTAAGTATAAAAATTACTGCACAGTCTAAGCAGCCGCAGCGATCTAAATATGTATCTTATTTCAGACTGCTATCTTCTTACTAAGAACTAGGATCTATGTTTTAAAGCATATATCCTTTTTTATGTTGCTAAATTGAAATATTTCTATAATATCCCATCGGTTTCTTAGTAAGACTCTTACCTATACCTTCTAGGGTATTAAACACTTCGACTTTCCCAAATTAACTCCATTCGCATTTTTCCCTCTCGACTCCTGGGATGATTTCCATTTTTTGTTTATTTGCCTCTCAAATCCTTTGGAGGCTTATAGTTTTGTAATTGTTTCGGGACGGGCTCCCCGCCGCTGTTGTGGCTATTTTTGGACTGATTCCGACCAGTACCAGTGCAGCGCTTCAAATTGCTTCGGGTTCGTTCTGATTTTTCTCTTATTCGCTATTTTTTTTCCTTCTGTTGTTGTTTTCGGTTAGCGCACAATTTGCATTTTGGGGAATCGCGGGAAATTGTGCGCTGCGAGGCGTGTGAATAATGTGTGAGCTTACCGAGCTTACGGTCTTCACAATCCGGATGCCGCCGCTCGGGTGCCATTTCCAAAATGATTTGTAGGCGTTTTAATCTAATTAATGCTGTCGCGAGTCTGGCTTTACAACAAGGGCGATGTACTCAGAGAAAAGTTGTAATAAGTACAAAAAATATATAAAATTACAAGGAAGTTGCATTCTTTTTATGGCATAATATTACAACTCTTAAGATTTTTTTGTGATTGTTTAAATAGTTTTCTTAATCGCAGATCATAATTCCTAAAATTCAGATTTAAAATCAGTGACTTAAGTCTTAGGATTTGTACTTAATTTATACTTATTCCTTTTTTTAACCTTTTAAATTGTGTAAAATTAAAATAAATGTTATTATAAAAATGGGTAGATTCCTAAACATAAATATTTTATGCGTAAGCTGAATTAGTATATAAGTAAACAACAAATAAATCAATAGCAAAATCATTTAACATTTTTAAAACCCTTTTATAAATAAATAAATAATTTCCCAATTTTCTTTTCATTATTAAAATAATTTCAAACAATTATTTCTTGATCTGTTTCGGCCAAGAAACAAGACTGGAATTTGTAATATCCACATTTGCGCCCCATTGCTAATTGTCTACCAACTTGTATTCCCCATTCTTTCCTTTATTTTTAAGTCCCTTCAACTTTGTTCTTCTGCAGCCATTACGCGCACTTGTCGTCGGGGTTGTCATTACGCTTTCATGGCTTTAGTTTTGCCCTGGGCGTAAGTTTTCTAAAAAAAACAGTGAAATATGAATACAAAAATGGTTAGAAGGGGTGATGTACGAGGGGGAAGAGGTACGAAGAAAACAGGAGCAAAGTTGTTGATGTCTTAACGACTTTCAGGAAAATAGGAAAAGTTCTGTTGGCCCCTTTTTAAATCACTTGCCAGTGATTGCTGTGCCAGGAACTAAAGACCAGACAGGTTCTGCGGTAAACTTAAAAGATAATTTTATAAAATAAGCAGAAAAATGTAATTGAATAAAAGTTTATAAGCGACAAATTAATATTGAGAACTTGAACTTCTTTCAGTAGTTTCTTTAAGATTAAAAAATGATTTATTGGTTAAGAAACATTTTTATTTTAGACTGAGTTTGGTGGTAGTAGACACTGCAGTACTCTCTTTTATTTTCATTAAATTTGTTGTATTTTCTAAAAATAAAATATAGAAAAATAAATGAAGCCCATACCGTATTACATTTTTCATTTTCTTGGCTTGTTTACTTGCTGAAATGAGAATCCAAGGCAACACCAGGTGGATTTCCCTTGCCGCTTCAATTGAAATCGAACATTTGATACGCAATTTCAATAAACAGATGATAACAACACTTAACCTTGGGCAGCCTTCAAACCTACCCTGCAACCCCATTCAACCCTCGACAACCAGGTGATTGTCTTTTTCAAGTCCCCACGGCATTATTGCGAAAAGCTTTGTGCAAATTTTCTCATATTTCCTTGGCAAGCTCGCCTCGAGGAGACGGCAAGACGATGGCAAACGGCATAAAGCAAATATAAATATGCTAAAGGGGGAAAAAGGGGGGAACAAATTTGAAGAGAGAAAATAAAAGTAAATTCTTATTTGTTTTTATGTACTTTTTCCTTTGTGTGTGTGCCCCAGTAATTGTTATTTGATACACACAAAGACCCAAAAGTTATATTATTGCGCTTTTGGCATATTTGCAAAAAGGATACAAAATTCGCCCCCCAAAGCCAAAATCGAAAATCAACATATAAATCTAAAAAATGTATGCGATAAATGCGAAAATTGCCAGGAGGGCTTTCTATTACGTTCAAGTCTAGTCTGAGAGTGAAATTCAATTAAAAAACTTCAAAAGCTGCCTAACAATTTGCAAGTGCAATTAGAAGAGAGCGGCAAGCAAACACACAGCTTGATTGCGAAAATTGAGAAACAGATACGAATGCAATTTATACAGATACAAGATACAAGTACCCAGCTGAGATACAAAAACTTTGCATTGGCAAAACTTTCAGCTGTTATGTAACAAAAACGCATTTGAAGGCTGCGAAACTGCTAAGCCCACTTCTCTTGCTGTTTTTAGTATCATCTGCCACACAGATGTTAGTTAACTTTTGCAACTGGTTTGGGGGGGAAATAAAATTAAACTTTAATAAATAAATTCCTTGACCCTTTGTTTTGAATTATTGATGCCACAAAAATCTCTTTTCATAAGACAACATATTTATCTAAAGTAAAAGCGAATTCTTGCTCGTTGAGTGCTCATATTTCTTTTGCTGAGGATTTATACAGACTTGACGTAATTAAAAAGTTTTCTTGTGCAAATGGGGGAAAGATGTATAAACTAAAGGATACATAGAATGGCAAAGATGCTTAAACTTATTAAAGTTTTTAAGCTAGAAAAAATCTCTGGGGTAAGTTGAATAAACAGTTTGCAAGTTTTCACAAGCTTCAGTGCTTAGAAAATTCAATAGTTTCTCAACACAATATTTATATTAATTTATTTCTTTACATATTTAATTTTATTTAATGAATATTTAGAGCTTTACCATGAATACAAGCCTTTATTTACCACTTTCCTATTTTTGTATGCATTTCTTTCCCTCATCGACTTATTAATTTTTAAAACCATAATTTGGTTAGTCATTATTATTCCATAAAAAGGGGATTATTTATTTTTAAATGCGATCAATTTGTTAGTCATTAAAATCCCATAAGCTTCAGCCGCCCAAAAGAAATCTCTGCTGGCCTTCGGTATTTATTAAAAATCTATTTTATTATTTATTAATCGAAAACGAACAGGATATATTTTTCCGATTGGCCCAACAAGCTGTGGCCATTTGACCTCACTATGAATCATAGATTAAAAACATTTCTCTATGTTTGTTTTTTTATGGCGATTTGATAGCTGTTGGGCAACCTCGAAGTGATAAATAAAAATATTGCCTGAAATAATTGGCAGCCTGGAGTTTTCACATGTGAAACGCTTAAAGCTATTTGATTTTTTTTTCCCTTTCAACTCTTCAGTTTGTCATTTGTAATATATGCCAGAAAGGATTTATGTTGGTTGCTGTCAAGGGTTTCGTCATTATTTGTTTTCCGGGGACCCCATTTCGGGACGTTCTCTCGTTCGCAACTTTGCGGCATTTGGCATTTGCATTTTTATGGCAACACTTTTGGGGGCCGCAATTATTTCCCCATCTCGAGTCCTGCGAACCGAACATTTTATTGCTCCTGCATCCGCATGCGGACCTTTATCTCCCTCATGGTTTCGCTTCCCTTCTTTTTTTTTTGTTCTTGTTGTTATTTGTGTGCCTGGAAAGAGGAGTACGGGCATCAACCGTCATTTGGCAAATATATTGCAGTCACAACATCGCATATAACACATCAATATCCGGCCCGGCCACGCCCACCACCACACATTCCGCCCCCCATCGACGATTTACACATAAACAGAAGCAATAAGCGAACGACGAAGGGCGAAAGCAAATTGAAAGCGACAAAACAAAACTGAAGCGTTGAAAATACGAGATTGCTAAGGGGGGAAAGTTAGGAAAATTCAACGACTTTGGGGATACTCTTTAATATACAATAATAAATATACATATTTTTTAATCAAAAAAAGGGTATATTCAATTATATTTCAATGAAACAGTAGATAAGATGGTTTATTAGTTTTTTACATACAAATGTGTCTTTTATTTGGTTTTTGGCAAATGTCGCACCTTTGTTTTGATGATAATCAAAGCCGACTGGACCTCGACTCTTGAGAATTCTCGCAAATTTTTATTTTTACATAAATATTTTAGCAATAAATAAAAATTTTTATGCTGAACATTCTCTTTAATTTTTTTTTACAAACATAAATATCATAAGTTCTTAAACAAAAATATTTTAAAGTCACTTTACATAACAAAGTTATTAAAAAAGGAAAATATTGTAAGTATTTAAGATAAACAAAAATATTTATTTAAGCTTTTTTTTTTTAACTATTTACTTTTACAGAACCAATATAACTCTTTACACTTCCGCACTGAAGTTCAAAGGGAGTACAACAAAAAATTGGTTGCACCGGATATCCGGTTTTTCAGCATGTGACGGAAGTTGCCTTGTCTGTTGACAGTGCGGGTGGGGCTTAACTGATAACTTCCCTTTCATTTTTGGTTTGGCTTTTTTCGTTGTTTACCTTTTCTGTTTTTTTTTTTGCGCTGTTCCTGCCGAAGTGTTGTACGGCCTCTCTGCAAGATCTTAATTTCGATATTGATGTCAAATTGTCGCTCGGTTTAATTAAAAAATGCAGCAGGACGAGAGCAGGGAACAAGAAACAAGCCGACAGAATTGGGCCCAGTTGTTGTTGGTGCTCGCTGCGCTTTTATTTTCTGCACATTTCCGCAGTGTGAGTTCTTTTTTTTTCCTTCTTTTTTACGCGGGTACTTCCCCGAGTGGCTCGATTTGAGGACCAACACGTCGAATGGTCAACACGATACGGAGCAGCTCCATTGCGGCCTTGAGGGCATCAGAAAGTTGGCTCTTGTGCTGCATGCGGAAAATACTTTTCAGCTCAAAGTTGTGAAGGTTGGTTTGCGGGAAAATTTTGCTTTTAGGCCACAATTGAGATTTTTAGTTTAGGAAAGATGTAAGCATTTTATAGCTTTAATATATTGTCTATTATAAAATACTTTCACTAGATTGTTATTTGTAAAAAAAAAGTAGTTTACAATTAATTAAAGTAATTTAATAGCTAAGTATTATTTCAACATTCAACAATCCGCATAATGATGCATATTTAATTCTTTTTTTTGTGCATATTTCTTTTGTGTCAAGCGAAAGCATGTTTTATTCACAAAAACATATGTTTCCAACAATTTGATTTATCTCAATGGCTTACACATTTTTTCCATCGAATATACAGATGCCTGACCCACATATAAAAAATATTACAAATTAATCCAGAGGCAAATTGTGCATTTCATCAATGCCATTCGGGTTCATCCGCATGCAGTGTTATACTCTGATTGCTGCTACCAAAAGTCCAATATACATTATTGATTTCAATTTAAAATTTATTTTGCTTCCATGCGCCAGCAGTGATGATGATGACAACCATTTCCATTTTCCAGATCTATTGTTGTTATTGTTTTTGCCAGTTGTTCTTTGGGGAAATCGTCCCTATTCTGTCCCTTTCAGCCTCGTCTGCCATTTTCAACGCCGACTCGCTTTGATGGGTAATGAAAGATGCAGGCCTTCGATTGTCGATGTTATCAAATATTTATGAATTAAATGGAAAATCATCAAACAGATAAGCCCAACAATGTGGTGAAGGGATGTAATGGAGCAGCGGCCTTTGATTGTGTTGCTGTTGTGGGGAACAAAAGCAAACAATTTTAATTGGACTGAGAAATGTTGTCGAAAATATGGATTCCAGGAATAGGATAATTTGCTTGACATTGAAGAGAAGTCTGGACTTGAAATGATGATATCAATTTAAACTATATTATTCTGAAAGAAAATAATTTAAGAATTTATAGAGACCACTCTTGTAATTAGATAATTTAGTGCTTAAATTTCTTTACAGACTTTAAGTTGGTAAAAATTTATAATATAAAGCTGACGTAAAATAAAATAAAATCCTAAAAAGTCCCTGACTTTTTTACTCCTCGATTTATTTTGCAGTTTCAGAAATAGCTTCAAACTTTAAAAGCTAGTGAAACATAATTAGGAGCCTCACAAATTGAAATAAGCGCTGTGCAGTGAAGAAGGTATTATCCAAAATAGTCCCACGAAAATATATACAAAAACTTGGTGGAAAGTTTGTAAGTAGCCTGGCGAAAAGCACTTGCCTCTGGAAGCTACAGGATGCTGGAATAACTTCCTTTTCAGTTTGTCGGTATGCCTCAGTTGGTTTAACTGGTAATTACAGTTTTGGATAGCGAAAATTGCCTTGAATCGAAGAAGAAAATGGGGTCGCAAAGGGGAAGTTTTAGGTTTATTTTGAGTATAATAAAATTGTATGAAACAGAATGAAAAGGTTTTCTAGGATTAAAGTAAGATATTAGTATATATTTTAAGCTATAAATAAAGTTTCTATAAGATATGTTTCAACTATTACTATTAATAAAAAACAAAATTATTTAAGCTACTTAAAAACCACACATTTAATTCCTTATAAAATTCAATTCTTTTCTTGTTCTTTCTCATTTCTATAACACTCTCACTCTCTCTTCTCTCATTGATAAAATATTATTTATTATCAAGTCCCCATATTTCACATTTACAGTCCCTTTCCAAACAATTGATTCAATTCCGTATTTCTGGCTCGTAAAACGTTCTGCCAAAACAACACGATGCTGTGGACACTTCTTGGGGCTGTCTCTCAAAAAAATTTTGAGCTGTAAATAAAATATACACATTTGGCACACTAACGCTATATGGAATGGAAATCGTGCCAACTCGGGTCATCTCTCTGACTCTCTGGCACTGTCAGCAGTGTTTTTCCCCCTTCTTTCCTTTTTTTTTTTAACTCCAAGAAGTGTACGTGAACCAGAGAACGGAAAAAACATTTTCCCCGCTCGGAACTGGCTTTAGTTGTGGCCCAATAATAGCGCAACAAAATGGAATCCCTTTACCAATTCCTGTTACAAAAGTTGTTCCGCCTTCCCGTTCCTTTTTTCTTTTGGCTCTTAACCTTTGAGAATGTTTCAACTGAGAGTTGCCATTGGAAACATGTGGTCGGCGTCGTTAAAATCATATGCTGCGTTGGTCAAAAACTGGCAATCAGATAATGTTAGCCAACCATGAATGGGGCTGTACTTTGGCCTTAAAAGTTGAATGTATGTGAGAAGCCACGATATTGGCACTAATATTAAATTTTAAAGAATTTTTAACTCAAATTTAATCTAAATTATTTTTTTGAAGACTTTAAAAAGAGAGCTTAAGATTGAAATATAAAGAGCAGATGAAAAATCAAACTGTAGGCATTGAATAATATTATTTCCTTTTATTTCAGATTTGTATACTGCTTCCCAGGACTCATTTTAAATTTTTAAACAAAAAGGAGCATGATTTCGTTCCTTCTAGTTATACATAAATTATGAAAATAATGTAGATTTTTTAAATTAATTCTTTAAAGCTCTAACCTAAACCAATTCCAATTTTTTAAGGATCAGAATCAATCCATATTAACTTAATATTATTAAATTCAGACTACTGCAAAAAGGATTCCTTGTTTTAGAGCTTTCAATGTCTTTGCGAAACTATGTGGCATAACTGCTTAAATGAGTTCCAGTTATGAGCAAAGATGGGGCCAACATTATGCTGTGCCCCATTTTGTGGTCACATTGAGCTCGTCTTCCTGGCTCATTTTTACCTCCCAGAAAAAGGGGGTGGCAAGTCCACTTCCCAGTGGTGTGTGCATTGAATTTCATGACGTCATTAGCGTTAATGGCTGTCCGTGTGCATTATGCACAAGTTTAAATATTCATTCTGAATTCAGTTTTTGTTTAATGAAAAGTTACACGAGCTGCAAATGAGCGAGCTGTGAACGGCAGCAACTTGCATTGAAAATAATGAGCCATAAAGTGTTTGCCATTAAAGTTGCGGGTTTTGTGTTAGGGATGTGTTTGTAACGAAAAGGTAAATTTGATTTAACATAAACTGTTTTTTATAAAATTTCTTCTGTTTTTACTACAAATTTATGTTTCCTCTTTGATGCAAGATATGTCGGTGTACCCTTTTTCTGTATTTTTAAAAAGATTGGTAAAAATGATTGACTTTATTTATATGTAAGCAGAGAATTCTAAATGGTCTAAAGAGTCGTATCCTAGCCGCAACGATCTCCATTGCCTTCTTGGTCCTTTTACGTTGAAGTATTGTTTCTGATTGTGGAAATTTGGTAGGAAATCAAGGTGTTTTTTCGTCGTCTATCTCCGAATCCTTGAGAGACTCCTCAAATTCAGTCATGACATCGTTTTGCATTGTCAAATCGATTTGGTTAGCCAACTGTAACCAAGTTAGGAGCATCGATTAGCTTGGTTCAAAGCTATTTAAATAACAAACCGCTTGAAGCCTGCGCCGCTCCTGCTCGGCATTCCGCTGCTTGATCCGCTCGGCGGTGGGCGGGGGACAGGACATCACCCAACCACGTGATCTCGACACCTGTCTGCGCTTGCTCGACTTCCTGCAATTCATTCTTAACAAATTTAGCAATGGGTAATTGTACTTTTATGCGGAAAATCAATTACAATTAAAAGATTACAAATTGAGTACAAATAAAATTGGAAAATAACAGATCAATCAGAGCCAACTTGGAGATTTTAATTAGTTTCGAACAAAGAACTGATTTCTTTATCTTTGAATTTGTTTTAACTAAACTTTTATTGTTGTGATTTTTAAATAACAACTGAATAGAGGTGAGAGCTTGCACATTAGGTAGAAAGATTTGTTGATTTTAATCCTATTAATATATTAACTGGAATTTAAAATAGGTCATATAATTGTAGTGAAACATGGATAAGGAATAAGGAATATAAATATAAATTACTTATAAATATTCACATTTTATTTCAGTAACTCTTCAATATTATTAAATATAATTTGCTCAAATTAGTAAAAAATTTCTAAAGTATTTTTAGCAATTTTTAAAAGGCAAATAGAACTTTAACATATCGTTACTTTTCACATCCCTAATTCAAGTCGATGGATCTCACGGTATGTGTTTTTCTTAAGTGGTGTGGTTTTCCCTTTCATCGAATAGTTGAAAGGATTTGGCCTGTTGTCATGGCGGCTTTTGTTTCCACTTTGTTAGCCAAGCTAAGATAAGGGATTAAGTTCCACGTGGCTTTTGCCAGCCTGAAGACTTTCCACGCTTGCTCTTATCGATGTTCCACAGCTGGATTTTGGTTTGTCATTAATGAGGTGACTACAAGGCGTGGAAGGGGATATATACCTCTAAAGTAACCATGACAGTATCCGATTTCATAATTAATTTATAGTCAGCATTTAGAATTGTGAGGAATTTGATTGATTTTGTGAAAGCTATTGAGGCCTGAGTGGGGTGGAGTTAGAACCTTCTTAATTTGTGGTAAACTTGATAACTATATCTCCATAGAAATGTTTAAAAATACGCTTTCAAATATTATACTACGAAAATAGTTATCTTAATGCCACATTTATATTTGTATTTAAATAAAATAAACTCCTTTATAAAGACATCAATCCCTTTCTCGCTGACACTTTTCAAACCTATCCTTTGAGGATAACGCAGATCATCACATTTCGGTTTCCATGGCCTTTTTGAAATCCTTTTAGATTTAACACATTTTCCACACAAGTTGTTGCAGCTGCAGATGGTTGCAACTTGCCATACACTTGCCCAGCCCTTTCACCCCTAATGCCGCCCACTTGTATCCTGGCCAGAGGACGAGCTCGCATGAGTTGGCTTAGTCAGCGCTTACACGCAAAAGTCGCATAGAATAGCAGCGTAGTGCACATATAGTATAAATTCGCATATATCCTTTATGTGTATATTTTCGCATACATATTTTGTAGGTTTCCTTTTTGGACCGCATCCAACGAGGCATGCGAAATGCCACCGAACAACAACGGGGGCGAAACAGGAGCAAAATTGTGCAGCAACTCAGGTTTGGCTGGTTGGTCGGACTCTGGCTTTAGTTTTAAATTATTCTGCGCAATTTTATTTCGGTCTGGCCATGCCTTCCCAAAAGGTGTTAATCAAATGGCCAGCCATGTCCCACATGATAAATGTCCCGACAGCAAGGGCAGGTGTGGGTGGGATCAGCGGGAAGGCAAATCCCTGGGGCCTGGCCCGTGGAGAGAGGGAGGTGGGCTCGAAAACGCTTGGCTGGGCAATTTTGAAACTCTGTATTTTAATAGAGATGTAGTTATTTAGTTAAGAGAATATAAAATATAATTGTGGAAAGTAATTGGGAAATGTTATTAAAGAATTTACAGGTACAAAACGAGTATTAGAATGGCAGCCTGACTTGTTGTTAACAGTTTATCATATATTTTATTTCTATAAATTCATTAATAAACTTTTTTTAATTTAACAAGAAGTCTTGAAATCTATGTTTTATTTAGAGGAGTACTTAAATTCTCAGTGATTATTTTGTGTATTTTATTTACGACTGAAAGCTAGTAAGGCAGTTAGGAAAAAAATCGTGGTTTAAAAACGTTAAAATTTGAATATACTTTTTAATTTTAATACATCACATTCACCTTGAAAGTAATAGTTAAACAATTAGTTTAATTTGCATAGTTTTTATTTTCTATAAGCTCGATTTTTGTAATAATTATTTCGATACACTTCTTCTTAATAAAGTTAATTATTATTCGCTTTTCATGCATGTATTTTCATAAGTTTAACACCAAATGTAGGTTTAGTAATTTCAAGGAACTGATCATCAAAATAAGAGTTTATTGTTAAATATAAAACAAAACCCCCTCATAAATTCCCTGCTTTATAGATAACATTTCCTGCTGGGAAATTCACACTTCTGTTTTCTGCTTAGTTCAAGTGTGAACAATGGAAATTGTTTTAAATTATAAGCTATGGAATTTCGGCATACTTTTGCAATCCCGATGACCGTTTGAACTACATTGTGTTTCCCGAAATCGCACTCGAGTACGCTCTCTTCGTATTAAGTTCCGGCTTGGCCTTGTTTTGCGGCCAAAGTTCCCCTTGCCACATGCCCCGAAAAGTATGCCACGCCGCGTTGTTGGCTGTTGCCATTGCGAATATCACAGTTTTTCTACACCATTTTGCTGCCTGCATTTTATTGTCCTGCGGCGTGTGTGTGCGAGCAGGAGCAGGAGAAGGAGAGTAATTGTTACATGCATTCAAGTTGACTTGCTGCGGTTTATCTGCATTCCCCGCCCTTCAGCCCCAGCCTTGGGTGTGTGCATTGGCAATTTAATGTCACGACAATGCCATATTATTTGTTATCCTTGCCATCCTTGCTGCCCCCTCTGGATATATGGATATATGTGTGTGTACGAATGTGCCTGCGATGCCGAGTTGTGCATAATAAATTAACCGCATGGCCGGTTCGAGTTTTGCTCATTAAAGCGCATTTGTATTTAGTTGTGCATAAAACATTAAGCGAAAATGAGCCAACGTGACCTGCACGAGCCTGATGTATGTCCTTCAGAGTGAGTGTGTGTGAGAGTGTGTGTCCGATGTGGGAATTTGTTTGTCCGTGGGCCAGCGTAATTACACATGTATCCCGCTGCTCACGGGCTCCGAATACGAATCCATTTCAACTCATATTTACTATGGACGGCCAAGTGAGAAGTTTGCCATCGAACGACCGATTCTCTCCCTCGGGGGGTCTGGGCGGTAATTATGTGATTAAACGAGCTCAACTCGTGGGCCTCGGTATGGATTTTAAATTGAATCAACCTATAATTAAGTGAACGGTCATTCATTTAGCTCACCGGGTTTGCGCCGAGAGAGGTCAAAGGAAAATTGGATTAAAGGGAGTTCTGTTATAAGCTCCCAAATTAATATTGGAAACTAGACCCTACTGCTTGCCGAATAAGCTCTCAAATATATTTTAAAAAATTCTGAACACTTTATACATTTTCTAAATTAAAATAAAAATAATTTTGATTACACGAATATATTTTCTACGGTATTCGGAGAACCCCAAAATGTAGCCAAAAATAGGCCATTTATAAAATCATAAATCTCAGACTTTACGCCGACAAAAAGACCCACACATTTTGCATTTATATAATCTTATTTTTATTATTTCTCTATTTTCAAGGACCCTTCTCCAACTCACCATAAAAAACCCTGCCACATATCATTGTCCTAAATTTTTACTTTAACCATAACCATAAGTTATTTCCTATTTTGTTTATTCTAAAAGCAGACACAAAAACCAACTTACAAAACCTCAATTTTTATACATATATAGGAAAGCAGACCCCAAAAATGTTATGATAAACTTTATTATACCAAAGCGTAGTATTATATGCATGAAAATGAAATTTATTCGCTAAATAGCGGAGGGAGGGTAGGCTATGCCATGACCTTAGTCCCCTTACCCCCAGGAACCCTGCCGACTTTTCCCTGCCCTGTCACATTCCCTTAGGCATTCGGTGGGAAAAACAATTTAAACTTTCATTACAGTCAACACATTTTGCACTCACACCCCGCCAGCCTTAGCCCCTCACACATTTGGCCACTTGAGCGACACTCATTCATAAATGCGAAGGAGTCCCAGTGCGGGTGAGTGGAGTAATTTGCCAGCTGCTGAAGCTTCTTAGAGCCGGTTTTCTCTCTCTCTTTTCTCTTCTTATTTCTTGGGTATTTTTGTAGACTTTTCCTACACTTGGAAAGGGCATTTTTTGTTTTAACAAATTTTAAAAGGGTTGTTTTATTTAAATTTTAAGGCACAAAAAATACTACAACATTTAATTTAATTTAATTTTAGTTAAATTTAAAGAAAGATTTTGTAATTCTTTAATTTATCATAAAAATATTTTAAAACCCTTTATTTTATACATTAAAATAATTTATTAATTACCTCAAAGAGTATACAAAATATCGTCAATCTTGACAGATTTTTCTTTAATTTCTTTCTTCCTACTCTTAATTTTTTCCCTCTTCCGCTCGGCGTAGTTGTAGTAGTGGCAGCTGAGTAATTCCCCGCAATATCTGTGAGCAGCTTTCGCGTTTCCGCTTCCTTTACACCCTTCTTCGGCTTTCGTTTCCGGTTCCGCTTCGGCCCGCTATGTGTTATCATTATTGCTCATCAAGCGTTTCTAATGAAGTCGTAAAAATTGAAAACTTTCAAAGCATGTGAGCGTGTCCCTTATCTCTTTCCCCTTGCCCCAAGTGCGTCCTTTTTGGTGGCGTTGCGGCTTATGTGTTTTGCTTTATTGCCTCCTCTTTATTTCGGTACATTTTTACCCGCCTGTCATTCCGGAGACGGGTCTCTGTTTTTTTTATGGCTCTCTGTCTCTCTCGCCATTAAATGTTTATTTTTCTGCGGCTTTTCTTCGCTGTTTTTCTTCAACGAACTCTGGCTCTGTTTGTTGTGTATTTTTCGCATTTGTTGAGCAAACTCGTATAATCAGCTTTAAGCTCTCTATGCCTGCAGCTTTATATGCTGGCCCACGCCAGCAAATATTTGTCAGCAAACTCAGTTTGTTTGTTTGGTCTGGACCGCTCTCGATTTAATGCTAATTTGGTGTTTTAGCCTCGTAAATAATTACAACTGCCACGGGCTAAACCGCTAAGCCCAAGAATGGTTTAATTTTAATTTAAATGTGACACCTACATAAAAAACTCACCTCAAACGGGATTAGATGCTAGAGTGATTCTCTTAATTAGTTGTGTCCTCTTGGGACTTCGGGAGGATTTTGTTAGCAAAGTTTTTTTAAATTTTTAATAAAGAACAAGACATAAGAATTTAAGAAAGTTATCTTAGATACTTTAGACTTAGTTCTCATGTCATGAAAATGATTACTTTTGGTTAAAAAAAACCTAGAAAAATTGATTAGAAAAATCTAAATTCTAAGTTCGTCAGCTAGGACATTTCTTTAGCCACTCTAAAGAATGGTTTGCCGCTTCAATCCTTTTTATATTGGACCCAAGCCTCCCAGCTGCTGCACGGAACCGGATAACCTTTGCCCCTGTCCGCCATGTTCACCGGAAACAGGATATCAAGAGCCGCGGCCTGTTCACGAGGAGTGCAACAAGGGAATAACTGAAAGGGAAACCAAAGAAAGTCCATGCAATCCGCCATGCATAGAAGGCCCCGAAAAGGACAAGTCTTCAACGTCTGGAAAGAAAGAACATAAAACTAAAAGGAAACATAAGAAGAAGCATAAGGAAAATAAGGAGCAGAAGAGTAAGGAGAATGAAAAGTAAGGTTAATAGTTATGTCCTGGGAATAAGCTTAAAGAACAAAATTCCAAATAAAATTAAATTGCTAAATTAATAGAATTATTAAATTGATTTAAGAATAATCCCCTTCGTTTAGAGAGGAAACATTGAATTATGAATGATATTCTCGAAGCGCAACTTGTTAAAATTCAATTATATTCCGCTCATCCATATAAACATAAATCCGTATACAGTATTAACTTTATAAAATCAAAGTCAACCACCACAAATATTTTCCAAATTGAATTTTCCCTTCACAAAGGAGCACAACATGAGGCAAAGGCAATAAAAACTCAATAAAAGGCCATAAAAATCCATATATACTCCTCGCATGTATAAAAGAATATGGCAGGGAAGACTACAACCAATTTGTTCAAGTTAACGCTTGTTCTTCCTTTTTCATCTTCATCTTTTTCTTGGCCTTGTCCTTTGGCTCCTTGGAGCGCACTAATTTCATTTGCTTCGCAGTTTCCCCGGAGGTTGAGGCAGAGGCAGAGGCAGAGGGTTGGGCTTGTAATTGATTTTATTAAATCATTTGCGAAGCCAAGGAGAACGCAAATTGTGAGACAATAGGAAATTACTGAATTAGAAGAAACATTTTTCCAACTCCTTTTTTTAGTGTTTCCGGAAATTCAGGGGTTGCATTTTGACAAGGACAAATCAGTAAAGACAACTTGTCTGACAAGTTATGGCATGTGTTGCCCCTGCCCTTACGTATTTTCTTATTTCCGCCTTGATTTTTCTTAAGCATTTACTTATTTTATTTTTTTCTTGTGAATTTACTCAATCATAAAGCTTTGGCTTGCCAATTTCCGTAAGAATATGCAAAGGGGAAATTGGTAGTAAATTTAAAAGCGATGAAGACTAAATAGTTACCTTAAAAATGTCAACATTTAATAAGAATATGCTTTTTTCATTCCGCTTTAATAGCCAGTATTGCCTTTAAGTGACATTATTGTTTTCATCTTGAAGTCACTTTGTTTTGCAATAAATTCCTGCAAGTTGCTGGAATTTTCCTTCTCTCAGCTTTGCTTGCATTCCAGCTCCTTTTCCTTTACTTGCCTTTATTTTTTTTGCTCTCGTTCCGTGGCTCATGTGTCACTGACATTGTTATCCTTTCGCTTGCTGGCTTATCCTGTCGCTTTGCAAATGGAATACGTATTTTTCTTTCCGCATCTTTAAAATCTCTGCAGAAGAAGTGACTTCTACCGCTTCGAAGCACTCGGCCATAGCTACTTGTCCCCTTTTGCTGGAAGTCTTCGGTCCCTTTGGCCGAGCATAATGTATGCATCGGTATGCAAATCCAGGCGGGCTTCATTCATCATTGACGCTGACTTTTATGCAAGCCATAACTTTCGAATGCGTCTGGGCCGGACATTGATTTGACTGGCGAGGCGAATCCCCAAGAGAGGCGGTCAGCGGGCGGAGAAGGTATCGAATTCCGGCTGTGATTGGCCGGATTGATGGTATCTCTGTGTCAGTTGTCTGCTCTTGCCTTTGATTTCAATTAATTAGTCTCGTAATTGGAGCCAGGTGTCGGTGTTCAGTTCGGTTCGGTTTGATTCGGTTTTGTTGCCGCCTTTTCATTGTTGATCCTTGAACTCCTCTCCTTTGCTCCCTCCCGTATTTGCCGGCAATTGCGGCTAACGATTTATTTGCATACAATCATGCAACTGGAAATTGCTACTGATTCTGCCATTCTGCCAGCTGAATTGAAGGGGATTTGCCCAAGTGTTTGCTCTCCAAGAGGCTAATTAGTTGAGCAAATTTTCCTTCGTCTAATTGGACAGTTTTGAGGAAAAGCGGAGGTTTTATGGTTTGTGCTTTGGTTTATGGTTATTCCAAGAGCTTGAAATCGATGGATGTGGCTTGCTAAAAGGATTAAAAGTTATATTTTTAACTCTTGCTTGTGGTTTATATATGTTTAGATTTCAGGTTAAATCTGTTTTTTAATATAGAAAAATACAAGACACAAAAACACCGTAAACACAGTTGAGACTGTTTGATTTTTTCCCCTTGTCCGAGCATGAATTTTACGACTCAATCCCCATTTGCGATAACCAGAACATATTGCTTGAATTTTTATAGTTCTACTTAAATGTTGCATGGAAATTTGATTATGTTTTACCGTCAGCTAACTGTTGCTGGCAACGCAGGAGTAGTTTTTATTGCCACCATTATTTATGCATATGGCAGCCAGAAGTTAGAAGCTAGGAGGCAACAACACGGTGCAACTTGGACAAATAAAGCAAAATATTAAATGCGGCAATACATTTTGTGCCCCGACTACAACTAACTATAAATAGCTGTCGAGCCACTTGAAGCAACATTCGCAAATTATGTATACACGCTTCTGGCCTTCGAGGAGCGTTTAGTGGGGCATGTAGCGGTGGTGGTGGGTGTGGTGGGTGTGGTGGGGCAGCTGTGGCTTGGACCAAGGACAAACATTTTCGGTAGTGGTTTGTTATTCCTGCTCCTGTGCGTGTACGTGTACGTGTGCTAATGCCAACACGTCGCGCTGTGTTTGCGTCTTCATGCTTTCCAATTAAGTCCCGGAGATAAAACAAAAGCTGGAACAAAGGTGGAAAGCCAGCAAGAGCAGCAGACGAAAGATTCCACCTCCTGCGAGACAATGGCCCCGGCTGGGTCCTGTTCTTGTTTGTTGTCCTTTTGCCATTTGTTGCCTGTCAAAACAACTTTAGTTGGGGCCATCAAGCGTGTCTGTGTGTGTGTGTGCGAGTGATAGAAAACATTGCCGGCTTTTGGGCGCATTCCGAATAGTTAACTTTCGGAGATTGCTGCGAATGGGAAATGGAAATCGATTGAACGAACAAACGGAAGACCGAATCTTTTTGTGTGGCATGCAACTTACACATACACACATAATTAAGCAGCTTATATAGGAGATAGTTAATTATGGCTGCGAACGATTGGAAGCCACAGGAAACTAGCTTGGAATTGAGGAACAAAATTGGTGAAACTCTGGCAAAGCCAAAGAGCTAAATGAGAAACTTGTGGAGATTATAATGTAAGAAGTATATGGAATTAATCAGAAGCATGTCAGTATATGTTATGATAAGAATTACATAACTATTGTCATTAAAAAAGGATCTATTATATAAATATATTCCACATATTAAATATATGTTTTCAGAACCAAAATAAACCTTCAAAAATATAAACAACAATTAATACTTTCCTCAGCATGCCTCCGCCTAATATTTTTCTCATTTATTCAAGCTCATATTAAATCCAAATCTCTGGGATAATGTCCTCCCATTCCCCATGAAATTTCACTCCTTATTATCTCTCTCGTATGGCAGCCACTCACTTAACTTAATTATGTGAAAAATATTATTTTTGCACAGCCCACGCACTCATTTAATGCCCATTAAATATTAATGAATTTTGTTGATTGGGGAGGAATATTGTTTTTCATGGGATTTTCTTTTTCTGTTGATGAGTTTTTGTCCTTGGGGGTACACCCCACGATGTTTAACAGCCCAAAAACAAACTCTCAATGTACTTAAAAAATTAAGTATTTGTAAGAAGCGTAACAGTTGTTTTTCTTATTTTCTTTTCAATAATGTTTTTTTTGTTATTTCTTTCAACAAAAGCGGGGAGTGGTTCTCCTTGGAGTTCAATCAATCATGAAGAGTAAAATAAAACCTCTCTTGTTCGAATTTGACTTCTGATAGGCAATGTTCAATAAGCAAATAAAAAAGCAAATTAAGCTAAGCGGATTTAGATATCGATTACGCACATACACAGCTACAGTGAAAGGAAAATATACACATACATATATATAAGCATTTGCACAATGAAAACTGCTGCGTCGGAAAATTTTGTCGCGACATTTTGCAAACTTTTTGAGCAAATTGAAAATGTAAGCTGACTTATGGGTTGCTCCTTTTACCCTGTAAATAATAACAGAAAAGCTATTAGCTAAAGATGTTTCTAATTAACAAAAATATTTAAAGTTTGGAGGCAAATATGTTGTATTTTTAAATCTTTTGTTTAAGGCTTTTTAACTTTAAACAAATTTAAAATAAGTATTCAAGGAAGAGAACTTCTAGTTCGGTATGGTATACACCCAAAAAGCTCCCAATGTCAAGAAGTAATCCGCTTATGTGTGCAAATTTGGTGAGAACATTGAATAATCACTAACGCCAACAACAGACAACAATAATAAATAAGTCATTTGCATTTGCTCGTCGTAAGAAAAGGCAAGCTTTCGAAAATGCCTGTTTATTTTGAATAATGGCATTTAGGAAAAAGTGATAAAGAAAATTTGCAAAATGTTGTCTGGTTTATTGAATAACTAATAAAGTTGAGTAAGGATTTTATTTAATTTATTTTGTACCTTTTTTTTTATTTAATAAATATATAACCATATTAATTAGATTTATGCTGATTTCGGCTTAAAGTTGACTTTTAAAGATGGTTAAATGTGCATAAAAAATACTCTAATAATTATATTATTTGTCTGTATTAAAGTCTTAAGTTAGTGTAGGAGATTTAAGAGATTTTTACTTTCTATAATTAATTTTATTTAATCAGTTTGCCGGTAAAATATAGTTCTCAACTTATATCTCATTTGTGTTTTCTGCCACTTTCAACCTACAAATAATAACACTTAACTTCATCATCCACTTGACTCTCCAACTTGTTGTTAATTATGTTTCCGGCAACAGTCTGGCAACGACAGCCTCATTACTTAGGCTGGACCATGTGCATGTGGTAAGCTCTGTAAGACCCAAAAATGATTAATGCTCAAAGTCAGCAGGATGTAAAATATAAGAATACAGCAAATATGCGAAGTAAACAACAATATTTATATGTATATTAGAAAATTGTACACTCTTTCTGTTAATTTAAATAAGAATATAATAGCATTACTTATTAGAGATCATAATAATTAAAAATATAATTAATAAAGGTTACAACACTGGCAGCTACTTTCAATTTAATTGAGCTTCTAAGTACTTAAAAAATTACTTACATATTGAACAATACATACAGATATTTCGATTATATTTACCAATATCTCAAGATCTTCCTTTAAAAAGGGTATGAAAAAAGGATCCTTATTACCCATTTTCAACCCCATTCCGTTGGCTTGTTAACCTGTAAACCTGTGTTGCAAAATGTCAACTGATAATCAGAGAGAGAGGCAAAAAGGCGAAAGGAAGGCTGATATGAAAAGTAAGTGTGCTCGTTGGTTATTAACACGCCACGTAGACCGACAATGACGTAAGGCTGACTACGTAACGAAGCAAATACAAATATATGTATGTACATGTGTGGAAGTGGCAGATCCTGTCGAGAGAACTCGAGATGGAGAGAACTCTCGACACCCAGCAGGCGGCGGAAAAGTGAGGCAACTTTCAGCGGAAAAGCAGCAGCATCAGGAGAGCCAGGGGAAAGCAGTAATTAAACTAGTTAGGCAACTAATAGAAGGGACACTAGGTAAAATGGTTGGCACACAGTTAGGCAACTACTTAAGGGTAATTGAAAAAATAATTGCAATCGTGTACACAGGGGAAAAGCTGCAATTGGAACTAGATTGTCTGTATATCGCTAGGGAGATGTATATAGTAATTAAGCAAAGGAAATTATATACCTATATTGTAAATTTGAAATTATACAACATTAAGTTTAGGTAGAATTAATATAAAGGTATCAAAAATACAAACTAACTTATAACTTACCCTTTTAAATTCCTTTAGAATATATATCACCTCAATATCTTTGCCTAATATTCCCTTCTAATACCCTTTAATATTTAAGGGGGGCGTACAAGTACACGTATAAGGTATAAGTTGATGCCCCGTGATAAAACTGCGGAAGCGGAAAAAATGCCGATAGCATCTGCCCCAGGAAGGCAGCCGGGGCTGAAAAGGAAGCTGCAAAATGTTTGCCAAGCCAGGTCAGGGCAGAGTCCTTCCTTCGGAGCTTGGAGTCCAGAGTCCGGAGCCCGTGAGTTGGCTTTTTGCGTATGCCTGACACACGCTGTCTTAAATAAGAAAGAAAGCAGAATAAGGTAAAACTGTTGTTCACCTGTCGACCCACGCACAAAGGCACACACACACATAAGCGAAGGACCCGCCTCAACAATTTTCCGCCATACATATGTGTGTGTGTGTGTGGGAGTGGGTGAGTCGGGGGCATAAACGATTTGCCTGACTCGGGGGTTAACCTTGTCGGGTGCATTGCTTGCCACCATTTAGGAGTAGCAGTACCATCTGAGCCCCGGCTGTCGTGCTCAGCTTCCGTTCTGAGGCTTCTCGCCAGGAAATCGGTTTGTCTTCCGGCTGCGACATCCTGGGCTCCCACTCTCGCAGTGCACAGAGTGCACTTCTTTGATTTCCCCACCAAAGTTAAATGGCAGCAAAGGTGCGCGTTGTGCTGGTTAACGAGCTGAATGCGAGTAAGGGAATGTTCTCTAGCATGTGAAGCTCAGCAACTGACATGTGAGAAGGCTAAGTAACAGACATGTCTTTAAGATATTTATGAATCTCTTACAAGGGTTCATTCAGAATTCAGCAAAGAAAAGCAAAGGTTTCAGAGTGCACAGAGGAACCTAAGATAAATCCTACAACCGTTTAACTTTTCCTTTTCAGACTCCTTCCTGTTGTCATCACAGAATCTGTGAAGTATTAAATCCATTAAAAATTTCATCAAGCTTACACCTAAAAATATATATATATTTTTGCTGCTGCTGCCGCCTCTTGCCCCAAACAATTTGGCTTATCTGCCTGGGAATCGCTGAAGAAGATGACACTTTATTTTCTGTTATTCCATATGCAGGGCATGTTTGCCTTATCCTAGGACCCTCGTCTCTCTCACCGTCCTTACGGCATACAAACCCAAATAGAAGTGAAACATTTTGGCCTGGTTTAAAATAACTTGGGTCTTCACCAGTGCTGCTGTGTCATTTTTTAAGCACGACGACAAAATTAGCGCAACGAACTCGGCGGCTTTGAGTATGCACACACATATATTTTTTCGTGTTTACGTGTCGTATGCGTAATGTGCCAAGTTTTCATCTCGCTGGAGTGGGTGATGTGGCAGCCGGCATTTCGGAGTTGAAAGTTAAGTCGTTTAACCTACATGGGGGCCCAAGTACTTAGCCAGATTTGATGGCAGCTGTGAGCCCTTCCTCTCGCCATGTTAGCAATTACATTAAGCATACGCACCGCTGGCCCAAGTTTTGCTCACAAAGGAAAATCTTTGGTTATGTTTTTTAATGTTTTCATTTATTGTTTTTCTTTTTTCATTTTGTGGCCTTTCTAGTTGATTTAAATTAAAAGTTCACTTTTAATTCATTCTCTCGTTATTTTGTCGAGTATACGCGTTGTACACACACAAACAGATACACAATATTTGGTTTTGTTTTCATCACTCCTCTTCAATTTTTTTTGTTATAATTTTGTTGTTTTAATTATTCGCATTTTGTCAGCCATACAATAGTACAAAAAACAAGGAATTTATGTGAAAAAACCCGCCTGGTCTGAGATAAAAAGCGAATACATTTTCATTTGAAAACTTTAAATGATTTATGCAAATTTGAAATATGAACCAATCGATGACAAAACACAGGAGTCAATCCGCTTTCGCATTTAAATTTGTTCTTTTCGTTCGATAAAAATTTAAATAATAATATCTGTTTCACATTACATATATACACATACATATTTCATACCGTAATCGTCAATGATTTAAATGATTTTCACTTAGATGTAAACTAAAACTAATGATAACATTTGATGTTTTATTTTAAGTACAAGGTTTTGAGAAGACTCTGAGCTTGGGTGTAGTTATCTGAAACGGACTATATGTGGAATTTTCGTATAGATCGTAATTGACTTGAATGAATGTAGGTGTGTGTGCTGTGTGTGTGCTGTGCGGGTGTGCAAATTAGTTACAGTTCAGCTGCCAAAAGGTTACATACTTGCTTTAAAGTATTACTTCATTTTTTCATATAGTTTTTATACATATGTATACAAAAAATTAATCAGTCTAAGTACATTTTTTGCATGTTTTGTTTCCTCTTCGTCTTAAGGTCGTGTATAACTTTAACCCCCAGGAGCAGTTGATTTGAAGTGACAAAGTTGGCTGAAGAACTTGAACTTATTCCGTGTATATGCAGCTATAATATATATAATCCTGTGAGAGGGTGTGTCTGTGTCTTCCGTTCAGCAACAAATCAACATTGGGTAAATCATTACAAGTACACATACAGTACACATACAATCCGCATCGCATAGGTAGGCCGCATCCTTCTCCTTCTCCTCCTGCTCCCCCTTTTCGACTTGCACATATATCACGACCGATCTGCTATATCTTCATCTCCAGCTTAGCCTGGCCCGGCCAGCTCTCCCTCTCACGCGTACTTGCCGAAGGACCAGCGCTGCGTGGACAGGGCGGAGTTGCAGTGCTGGGCACTCACTCCCTGCTGCGCCTGATCCCGGGTGTCCAGGCAGACGTTGATCTTGTGGTGCCTTACTAGGCCGCCCTCGCGCATGATCCACCTCTGGTTCTCCGAGTCGTCGCAGGCTTTCAGCACCACCTGGGAGCCGCGGGCAAAGGTCACCAGGGTGAGGCAGAGGTCGTCGTGCTTGATCTCGCCACGCTTGGAGAAGGCCCATTCCTGGTTGCCGCCAGTGTTGTGGCAAGGGAAGATGCCTAAGGGAGTTTTTTTTGGGGTGTGAAGAAGGGAATGGAAAATTAATAATTAAAAAATTATAATAGTGTTTTAAGGTTGTCTTGTATTAACAAAACAAATAGGCAAAGGCTTAAGAGGTTTTAAATTAAATATAATGATACACTTTAACATTAAACCTATCTGGTTTGCCAAGAAATTTAACTAGATTTTTTGTTTAAATTTAAAAATTAAATAATTCTCTAATTTTTATAAATTTACTTCTTTTATTTAAAGTATAGTTAAAGTTACACTTACCCACAGTTCCGTCAATTAAGTGGCCCATTGTGTCCAAGCACTCAGTGCTATCCTGGCGGAATTGTCCCACCTCCTGTGGATCGGGGGCCTGCAGGTCGGGATAGACATTCTCCAGATACCATTTGAATGGCTTGCAATGCAATTTCTCCTTCAAAGCCAGACGGTCGTCAATGCTGAACAAGGATTACAAGGACGAGCAGGGGGGAAAAGAAAACAATGTGAAATAAATAACTTGGCTAAACTATTTGTGCACTAAAAGAAAACCCCTAAAAATGTTCAGAAACAAAAGGATATTTCAAAAATAAATCTAAAGTTATTTAAACCTAAATTATTCACTTAACTTCTGTTTTATTTTGCGTGAAATAAAAAACTTTTTTTATAAGAATCCAAAATTTGTTTCTGTGCACTCACTTGCCAAATGGAATGTTCTTGGCCAGCGGCACAGCATTGTAGTAGTGTTGCTTGTAGTCATCCATCCAAACCTCTGCCGCACGTCTTGTGTTGCGCGCAAAAACATTGCCACTTCCGCCGGGGAAGGTGTACGGGTGCCGCTTCCGGAAGACGTGACCCACGCGGCTGCAAGGGATGATTTCCAGGCTGCCGCCGCACTGCCACACACGGAACGAGATCTCCAGATTCTCGCCGCCCCACACATCCATTTTCATGTCGTACTTTCCGAGCTTGTTGAAGTACGCCTTGTCGATGACGAACAGGCCGCCGGCAATCATCGGAGTCCGGATGGCCGTGGTGGGGTCATTGTGGCGCACAGCACGCTCCGAGGGACTCAGGTATTCCCACTTAAAGATCAGGTTCCAGTCAAAGCCACCACGTAAATCGGCCGAGGCGCCGATATACTGGAAGTTATCCATGCTAATGACATCGATTACGGGGCAGACCACGCGGGTGGGATCCTCGCGAACCCGTTCCAGGAGCGGCTCCAGCCACTGTTCGTTGCACTCGACGTGGCTGTCGAGGAAGGTGAGGACACTGCTTACGGCGGCATCTGCACCGCGAACTCGTGACCTTACCAGACCCTCGCGCTTGTCGTTTCGGATTACCCGAACTTTGTCGATTTTGGCCAACTCCAGACCGTCCTCAGCTGGAAAGTTTAAGGTTATTTATTTAAATATTTATATATAAATATTTTTATATACCATAAATATCATTTAATGTAAATCTAAGCATAGGTAATATATTGTTTCTACTTACGATGATCACTGTAGTCATCCACCAGTACAATTTCTCGTATCAAGTGCTCGGGACTGCGATTGAGAACGCTCACAATGGTTCTTAGCAGCGTGGACCTTGCCTCGTTGTGGAAGGTGATGATGACACTCGTCTCAGGCAGATCCTCGCGGTATTTCTTGGTTCGACACCTGATCAATAAAATTATAAATTTAAACTTATAAGAAATAATTTTTATAAATAAAACCTACATTGGATTCCTGGTGTCTGGTATCTCTCGATTACTTGGCAGAGCATCGCTAGCCTCCTGATTGAAGCGATTCCTGATATAGGGATCCTCTCCATTACGCAGGGCTCCTGCTCGTATATAGCCCGCCTCGTCGAAGTATTCAATTTCAGTGCCTCGCCCACTGGGAGCCACAGGTAATCGACCTCCAGGTCCACCTGTTCCACCACTGAGACCCTGCAGTTGAAAGACCTTCGGTTAAACCTCTTAGCGCTTTATAAGTATTGGATATTATGAATTTATATAAATAAAATAAAGCAAAATACTTTGATAATACTTTTCTTTATGTTATAAATATATATAAATTATAATTATTACACTCTTACAAACAAAAATAAATTTCTCAAAAGGTCATTACCTGAGATGTCTCTTCCAGGGCCACAATGCCATTCAGCTTGAGGCCATGGACTGCGTTGCGCTCAAAGTCCTTTACGGAGCCGATTAGGATGACATTGCCGCCGGGATCGTCGGCCCCGCTGCCAGCTGCTCCACCGCCGGCCGGAGCCCATTGGCGGGCTGTGGAGGCTGCTGCCGCCGATGAGGAGTCGTCCTGATACTGCTGCATGGCGGTGGCCACCTCACGTAGCCGCAGCGCTCGATTTTCCACCTAAAAGGACACAGAGCCCGCGGGACGAGCGGGGAGAGACAAGTGCTTTAATTTATTTCTTTAATCTGCGCCACATTGGCGACGTTGACGCCCGTTCGGGGCAATAACTCAACACAACTGGGAGCAATTGAAATGCACTGGAAACTGTGTGGAAAATGTGATAAAGTGTTTTGCTTTAATTTTAAATGAGTTTACTTAATAATTTTCTAATATTTTTTAATGTTATTATTCCCTTTTCTCAAGCTTAGTCTAAATATTTTATTTTAAATTATTCTATTAGAGTTAGAAAATTCCTTCACAGTGTAAAAGTGTATACCAAAGGGTTGGTGCCTTCGTGCAGGTCCTGGCAAAGTTTCACCAAAGTTTCCAGCTCGCAACACAACAGAACAGGACAAAACTGTACAGTCCACGGGGCCCAGTAGGAAAACCATTCCCAGCAGTTTTCGTGTTTGCTCCAAGATTAATAATCTATAAATTGCAAATGTTGCCAGGGACCGGGATCCAGAGGCACAGACCACGACCCAGTTTGAACAAAGCCCCAGATTTCTGGCTAAAATAACATGAAAAGCCTTTCAAGAGAAAGGCCTAAAACAATTGTTCCCAGTACCAACATTTAAAGTGTATTTAAAGATGCTGAGGAAAACATTCTAAAATAAAACCTTACTTAGTTGGTTTTTTAATTAAGAATTAAATCTCCTGAAAGCCTTGATTAAATTAAGTTTCCTTTTTGGTTTAGTTTACTTTAATACAAGTTCCCTTTTAGGTAAGTCACAAGACCAAGTCTGGCGACATTCGATAACCAGCGAAGTGAATGACAATGTGTCTGGTTCTATATAAAAGGCAGACAAAACAAGGACAACAATGCCCCTGAGCAGGCACCAAAATAACCTTGCAGCAAGTCTAACAATATAAAGCAATCCAAGGAGACTTTTCTTATGAGAGAACTTTAAATAAATTATTTAAAAGTGCCAGCACATCGAAGCACGAACTGTCCAGAGTGCAGAAAATATTTTAAATGTCCAAAGCTGCCGGGTGAGATCTTGCATTTCAAATGAATCGTTTTCATAGAATCGCCAAGGAGGAGTAACCTTGAAGGCGGGACTAGCTTTTGTGTGTTAAAAATGCGTTTCAAATCGTGGCTAAAAGGCAACATGTTTCAAGTAAAAAACGAAACTCAAATGGGAAAGTCTCACAAAAGCGGGCTCAAAGAGCGAGAAAAAACGCTTCACTTAAAATTAAAATCACGCATACGCAGCGTACGCCAGCTGAAAAAAAAAAAGAAATCGCTTTCAATACGCTTTTGCCACACACATAAATCAGCGTTAGAAGAGCTGCCGATAAAGGAGCTCCTGACAAAACTCTTGACAAATAGATTCCACGCAAAAGGGCAATTAATAATCGTGCCAGGCCAAAGAACCCTCAGAACGATTTCATTCCGAGCCCTAGGAATTGGGTCACTGTTCGGCAGAGTGAAATGATTCATTTGTCAATTTAGTTGGGGTCAGTTAGTCGCAAAAAAGCCCCATTTCGAATTAGCTTGAATGGGATCTCTCCCTTTTCTTTGAGTGGTAACAGATTTCACATCCCTTTTCTTGGTCTATCGAGGGAGCTGGATTTGTTGAAAGCCTTTTCGAGTTCTTAAGGGAAATAAATGGACCATGCTTGGATAAGTTTTCTCTTGAAGAGAACCTTGATGAAATACTTTACTAAATGTTTTTTAAAGTCTGCACGGCTATTAGCTACATTTTTCATAAATTTATATTAATATTATCAAGAATTTCACATAAAAATTCAATTAAATTACTTGACTTTCGTCTGAAATTCAAGGAACATAGTAATTTGCCAAAGTTCACGATGCTATTTTTAGTCTCACAGTCTCGCAACCTGAGTAACTCTGGGAAATTTGAATTCCAGCAATTATTTCATGTATTTGGTTTCAATTTCCCCGAATTCCTGTTCAATTTGGATTCAAACAGTTTCAGTTTCACATGACAAACACCTTGAGGCACATTTCCAGAATCAAACTCAAGTGCCTTGAGCCAAATGGTGTCCTTAACTGCTTCATAAACCAATCAGATTACGTATACGCAGCGTAAACACAATAGAGCCTGAGGGGGAGGGGGCCAAGAAGTAAGCCTTCGGAAATGCATTGTGTTCGACAGGACCCCCCGTCAGTGAAACAGGAGAGCTATTTGGCATTTCGAATTTGCCGGGAAGCGAATCTTAATTAGTTTCATTGTTTGAAGTGGAAACTGTGGTCACCAAATGGCCAATTGAAGTGGGCGAGCACATGCAACCGGGCTTTATGGCCAATACAGGCGATTGCTCACCCAATTAGCCAAAAAGCAGCATCAATTTTCGGCTCCTTGAGAGGATTTATTTTTATCACAGGAATGCAAACTCTCCACTCCATTTGCAAATTTATTTGTCCTTTGGGCCAGCAACTCCCATTGCAAAGCAAGTCTATATATAGTCTGCCTCTGGAGAGTAATGGCTGAAAAATGATGTGTCTGACGTCAGGAGAAAAATGAAACTTGGTTTTTTATTTGTCGCCCACTCGAAAGGTCAAAATCAAGACCTCATATTGTCCAGTTGAAGCTCATCAAATTCTAGTTTGCTGCAGATTGTCATTAGCTTTGAGCACAAAAAACTATCATCAACTTTATTGGCGGCGACAAGTTTTGCGTCAAGTTAAACAAGAGCAACAAGTTGCCATTTATGTTTTTTATGCGCAACTTTTGTATTTTTGTATTTGGTCAACTTGGGGTTTATTGCTCGAGTTCAATGTTTGCAGCCAAGTAGAGATGAAATAGCCAAGAAAAACAAATTGTTTTCTATCGAGTTCAGAGCCATTTGATGGCACTGATTGTTTTTTGGGGTCACAAAGAAAATATGAAAATATGCGAAACAGCTTTTATGGCACAAATGGGAAGCTGGTGTCTGTCTCTATCCTTTAAATGATTTGTTAGCAGTGCCTTTTAATGAACTCCAAAGATAAACTTAATTAAAGTATCATAAATAAAATGATTTTGTAGAAACAAGTAGTCCATTGCTATCAACTCACTGACTTTGCACAACCCCGAATGATTTCTCTGCTCATACATCAAGCTGTAGACAGCATAATACAAAATAAATATCCAAATTTAAGAAGCCCTTACTTCACAATGGCCAACAATTTGATCCAGAAACTGCAGCAGCAGCAGGACTCACTGGATCCTCCGGCCGAGGCTTCAACCACTGACTTCTCGACCAAGTCACTCATTAATGATATCATTGGTCAGTCCTTGGACTCACTAGCCAACCAATCGGGGGATTTAGGAAAGGAGTCTAAGAAGCCTTCATCACGAATTTCCTTTCGAACGCTGGCTCGTGTGATTGTGTTGCTAAATAGAGCTCTCAAGCAGACAGTTCCCGAGAATGCTGACTTGGATTACTGGCGCAATCTGGCCCAGTCCCGCGGAGAGATGAGTTCGCGCTACTATCAGGTCATTGAGATGCAGCGGAAGCGTATTCAAACTCTGGAGAATGATTTGCGCACTTTGATAGGTTTGGCACGCGAAACCAGGGAAATGCTGGCCGAGATTGCCGAGGAAAAGCAGGCTAACCAGGATCGAGGAGATGGAGAGTTCTCCTTTTAGATTCTACTAAAGCCAGGATTGAAATTTGCATTATTGTTTCCTCAAATTTCTATCACAATCTTGCAACAAATGGTTTTCTTTCAATGTGAAAATGTAGATAAACCAGTGAAATTTAAACTTTGTTTTCATTGTACATTAAACTCTATCATCCCTACAAGTAACTTTATCTAATGAAGATATTTTCCTAATTGAGAATTTCCCTTTTCTAATTAGTGACAATTTCCATGTTTCCCTAGCTTCTTTTAGTACTGTTCTACCTTTTTACAATTTTAATTTGCTTTTATATGCTGTGTATGTGTATTGTGTGTTGTCTCCCCTAATTCACTCAACCTTAACCATTATTTGGTTTTATTTTTCTGTCTGTTTGTTTAGCCGAGAGTGGAGCGGAGATTTCTTTAATCTCGGTTGGTGCTTCGTGTTTTGGTTTGCTTTTTTTCACATTTTTCTACGGTTTGAGTGTGCGGCTGTAAGCCTCTGAGCGTGTGCAGTCTTCCAGCTGAATGATTTTCACATCGAAAGAGCCTCGAGAGCTGGGAAAAGCTCCTAACTGCATAATTTAGTAATTGGAACGTATCAAATTTAGTTTTCACCCATAAAACAAAATTCAGACATATAACAAAACAACGAACAAATGGCTGAAACTTTATCATTTATTGCCAACTCGAGCTCAGGTTTGCCATATCATTTTCTGCATTACGAATCGAAGGCCACTCCCTAAGAAAAACTTGGCCAAGAACACCAAAATTCAATTAAAAGTCTACGCACGCAATTTGAAACCAAAAATATTGACAACAAATACTCGGCTTTTGTCTGCAGCCAGAAGAAAACAAGAAAAACCAAACAGCCATTCCGACCATTGAACTCGAACTTTGATCGAAAATTGTTTACGCCACATGACATGGGCCCAGAAAATCTTGTTATGCAGCCTGTTTGTTTGGCCGTCCAGACATTTTTGGTAAAAGTTTATTTTACCGAAAAAGGTCTCATATTTCGTCAGAATAATCAAAAAGTTTGTGATGCGAGTCTGCTTTCTTTTGAATATCAATTAAATAGTTGGGAATATTTTTCAGTTGATCGAAAGGCATATTGAAAAGGGTTCTTGTCTGCTGTATATTTATGGAAACTTGTGCAGCTGGTATAAAATCAAAATATATAAAATTTGTTATACCAAAAATTCATTAAAAATAAGCTAAACCTAAGTTTTTCTTACAGAAATTTCCTGCCTTAACCATTTCCTATTATTTTATTATTGCCACTGTTTACTGTTTACTTCCTTTTTAACTTTTATGATTGATTACAACACACAATTTCTCTAACCATCAAAAAGTTATAACTTGGCCAAGGAAAGAAGATGTTTATCAAACATTAATGATATTTTTTGTTTCTTTTTTTGGGCAATTTGTGGGCCAACATTAAACCACATTTTAATGTCAACAAGAAAATGGAGACAAAGCCCAAAACTGATGATGAGTCGATGCTAAAACAAAGTAGAAAATCGTGTACCATGAAAGCGGTTAACGGCTCTCGTCTCCTCGTCAATGCAAACAGAAACCATAATTATCTGTTATGTTTGGCCAACACCAGCGATGGATTGACCCAACAAGTTAATGGCCAAAACTCACATGTGAGATGTGCTTCAACCTTCCACTCCCCCGAACCTGCCGCTGATGGATGATTGTGTGGCGGCAACAAACTGCAGCAACTGCGTTATGCAACTCTCTCGGCTGTGGCATGGAAATTGTGGGCCATGCCAACCAAATTGCGGCCGCATCAACGGCAGCAACAATCGCAAATTGTTTTGGTAGCAAAATTTGTGTGGCATCTTCGTTGTAGGTTCCCTGTTTTTTACCCCTTACTAGTGGGGTTCAGGGGTGTGTTATGTTGGTGGAAAATAATTATTTAGGGGAAGTTATTTGTAGAGGGATTTGAATATTAAATACAAGCAGGAAAATCGGGTTAAAATATGCCATGATACAAGTAATTTATACTGCAGAGCACTTTGTTTAAGTAATCTATGGACATTACTTTAATTCTTAATCAATAAATATATTTTGTATAATTTAAAAAAATTATAAACATCTTTTATTTACAATAATTGACTGTAAGTATCCAAAATTCGTTTCTTTAGCTAACATTTAAACGATGGGTAGCAATGACAGAGGCTTCCTCATAATAGCAGCTGCAGTGGCTGCAATCAAGTTTTATTTTATTTTGTTGTCTTGCAAAACTATTAAACTTATATATAGTTATTTGCTGTATGCCTGCGGCTTGATCTTCCTTTCTATTTTTGTTAAGGTCATGTCATAAATCAGTCATCAAAAGGAGCCTAAAAAGCGTTGCAAATTTCGGTATGGATCTTAACATTATTTTTAAAGGCATCATTTTCATAATGACAATTTTTATTGCAATTTCAGTTAAGTTGTAAAGCGCTCTTAACGTTATGAAGTAATATAATCCAAGATTTTCCCTGAAGAGTGACTTTTTGAAATCTCTTGTAAAACTTTTGAAAGTGTTGAGTATTTTCCAATTAAAATTAAAGCTGCTGCTGTGTCAAGTAAATCTTGCTGATGGCTCTGCCGGAGGAGGCCTCCGATGCCAGCACTTGCTGGGGACCACAAACATTTGGCAGCTAGCAGCTTGGTGGCAGAGCAGATGAAGCTGCAATAAATTGCAAGTTGCAGCCGAGCGGCAGCTGTTGCATGTTTGAGGTCTCGGAACCCAACTCTATATGTGTGTGAATGTGTGGGGATGTTGTTGCTTGCCCAAATTGCCACTGAGAGTGACTTTGCCTAAGTGCCTACGACTTGTTCAACACCCCGCCCCTTAGCCACCAACTGCCACCAATAAAGCCGACAAGACACGGCTGCTGTTTCTGGGCTGCGACAAGAGATCTCTTCATAAAATATATTGAAGTGCTTTGCATAAATTTCGGTCTGTGACTCACAGCCAGACAATGGCTTATTGCATGTCTCTGGTCTCTGATCCCTGGCCCGGTCTTTGGGGGGCGGAAAGAATCGAGCCTAGCCTTTGACTTTCCGTAGAAAGAAATGAAAATAAAAGAAAATCAATTAAGGCCAACTGGGAAATTAGCCTGAGAAATTCACGCCTGCCAGCGATTAACTCACTTTATAATCAACTGGTGGCCACAAATGTGGGTCATCCATTAAAGCGGACTTGAGCCGAACAGAACTCAGAAGACAACTATAACAAATTATGGGCTCTATCATTTGTATTGTGCTCTCCATTATGTCAGTCTCTCTATTTGTCTCCGTTTGATTGCCTTTGGTTGTTTTTCATTTGGAATGGCAGTGAATATATATTGTGTGACTCATGGGCAAGCAGAGTTTTCAATGATTAAGCACAAATGGGAGTCCAGCAGCAGCTGGGAACGCCCTCGGAAAAAAAAGAAGGAACATAGGAAAGGCCATATAGGCACAGTGGTGGGAACAATAAAGCTTCAAATAATAAAGAGATGTTAGCAAAAACATTAAAATCTAATTATTTAGAAATATTATAAATGAGCAATCTTGAAGATATTATTGCCTCAGGCTTTAATTTATTTTTCTGAATGTAATAAATACATTTATGTATAATTTTATACATTTTCTGAAGGCTAGATATCTTTTTCCCAAGACCCTCGTTCACTGTTCATCCAAATAGACCGGCACATGTCATCAGTCAGGCTAGGGTGAACTCACTCATGGTCTGCCCTCGGATATATGTTTGTATGTACAATCGCATGCAAAGAGATACATTCGAGACAGTCCAACAATCAGTTGATGGATGCACTGTTTGCCGAGTGTCGCCGGAGGGGACAAATTGCCAGAAGCTGGCGACAGTTGGATAGAAAAAAAAAATAGCAACAGAAAAACCATGCTAGAAAACCAACAAACAAATGAGGAGTCATATTAATGCGCAAAATTGTATCTCACTTCTGGTTGCAGTGCAACTTTTGCTGCCATTTCAATGGGAAATGGAAAACGCTTCGCTCGCTTCGGTTGGGGAGCACACACAGAAGCATTTTAGGTGACCCCGACCCATTAAGAGCCACATCATCATCCTCATCATGGTGTGGTCAGTGTGCGGTCTTTGTTTATTTGCACTGCCAATTGGTGTTCATCCATTTCAGTTGGCAAATGCTTTAATTAGAATATTAACCCAGCAAATGCGGCTAAATATTTAACCGCATTTCAATAAATAAACCTATCGCGATTATCAAACAGATTAAATATTTAATTTTCGACGCATTGCGGTGGTAATTCCAAAGAGAGCCCATGGTACTATATATTTCATTATGTTAGAGATTGTGGCGAGTTTTAAGGGAACCAAATTTAGTTTTAATGAAGCTCCAATAGCTTCTGATGAATTATTAAATTTAATTTGGTTATTAGTGGTGCAGAGTAAAAACTAAAGCAAATATTTATGACAGCTACTGATTGGTTTATCTGTGCAGGTGAATATTGGTTTTGTTATAAATAAATACACATAATAATTTATGATAATTTCTTATGTAAAAAGTGTCAAGCTTAACACGTTCCTAAAGCAATCATCGCGAAATATTCGATGTTTGCCAATTCCTCTCGAAGAACCCCACCCACAAAATGTCAAGCAATAAACAATAGAAAACTAGAGCTGTTAACCACTAAATTCTAGATAATGCTCCCAAAAAAACCAAAAGTAGCTATGAATCTAAATTCAAGCTACTAAAATTACAAATATGAATTACTACAAAATATATTTCATTTTAGGATCCAAATTTATTTCCTGTGCAAACACACACGATCACATCATTGAAAAATTGCTATACCTAAACGACCTTGTCTCGTTGCATTAAGTTACAATTACGATTAAAGTTGCGTAATGGATGATCAATTGAAAAAGGCAGATGCAGCCGCCAAGGAAGTGGGCAAAGCCGCAGAAGAAGCCAAAAAGAAAGCAGAAGCAGCTGCCAAGGAAGCGCAAAAAGCTGCGGCAGAGGCCAAAAAGAAGGCAGACGCAGCTGCTAAAAACATGGCTAAAGGCTCTTAAAGGAAAAGCCTCTCCTCATTTTGCAAAGGGATCCTTGCTGTCATCTACAGTGGCCACATTTATCAGGGAAAAACCCAGCAAAATCAGTTGAAGGAAAATCAACAGCAAAGGCATTTGTCGCCAAGGAAAGGTCTTCGATAGCTGACATTTTCAGCTGCAATTGATGTTGGGGAAATGACAACAGCAGCAGCAATAGCTGCCAAGTAAACAGCAGAGGAAATTACCAAGGAAAATTCAGCTGCAGTGGCTGTTAATACAAAGGTATGTTCCAGGGATAAATAAGCTAAGGGAGAAGCTGGGGTTAAGGCTACCGCATTGGCAACAGCAGAACCGTAACTGCAACATCAGAAAAAACAAACAGAACATTAACCAAATTTCAGCCACTAAAGAAGCTGCAACAATGCAATGGACATTACAGCATCAACAATAGACAGCAGACACAACAGCAACATCTCGAGGAACATGAGCAACATCCCCCGCGGCCACAACAATCAGCAGCAGCAGCACCATTATCAGATGGTCAGCTGGTCAGAAAGAGAGGCAACTTTGAGGGGCAGATAACCAGTTTTGGTTTAGGCATATTCAAAATTATATATCCACAGCCGGTTGGGCGAGAAGTTTGTCATTTACGCTGACTGTGACCTCCAGTCCCTACCTTACGCCGCTTTCCCCTTAATCCCTCAACCGCAAATTAAATTAAACAAAAGCAAAAGTAAGGTTTGTATACCGATAGGCATCGTTCGTTAATTATTCATAGTAAATCAAAGCGCTCATCAAATGCCAAATAAGCAACTGAACTTTGTAAATTTTATACCAACTGGGCGAGTTTTGGACTTGGCTTCTACTTCTCCTGCTGGCCAGTTGTCATTGAAAGCCACAGCCTAAAACTGAAAAAGTCAACTCAAGTTGTTTGATAAAATGCTAATTTATCTGCTGGCCAAAAGAGTAGACGTCCGCCGTAAATACAGATGGAATTATTTTTTATTTATTTTTATGAACTTCTGAGTGACCTGGCATTCTAAAAAGAATATGTTTCTTTTTGTAATTTGGATCGTTAGCAGCCATGGATGGGTATGTTCAATTTCTTATGCCAATATCTGCATGTTACCCACGAATATTCAGGCCTGTCTTAGTCCGTTCCTAAAGCAATCATCGCTAAATGTTCGATGTTTGTCCTCTCCTCTCGATCACCACACCTACAAAATGTCAAACAATAAAACATAGAAAACTACAGCTGTTAGCCAATAAAAAAAGGAGAAGCAAAGCCGAAAAAAACTACCAACAGCTAAACACAAAACGGAGGTGAATGCCACTGCTTAAGTGGCTGAAAATGTCCGAAAATCGCAGCAAAACTTTAAGATGGGGAAGGAAAAAAGCCACACTGCCAGGCAGTTTTTGGTATTCAGTTAGCTGCGAGGAGATAAAATACAAAATAAAAATAAAAAATAAAAACGAACGGAATACGAACGGTTGCCCCGGCAATTGGAGACAGTATTCCATGCATTTGAATTGTCGTCGTCGTCGTCGGTTGGACTTTCTCGACTTGTTCAATTGTCTGCGCCGCTATTATCGCCGGTTTGTACTTTCACTTGCTTGGGCTTAAAATTTATATATGTAAATGATCATCTTTGAATTGACATTAAAACGTATTTTGATCATGAGTCACGAAAGAAGGTCTCGCCGGAATCAAAATGTCAACGGGGTCTTAAAATTGCCTCTCAGTGAGCCACGTGAAAGTTGAGTACAACAATTTGAAATAAAGTAACCGGTTAAAATGGGAGAGGAATTCCCAATTAAATAAATCTAAATAATAAGAGCCTAAAAAAGTATATTTTTTGGCATAATGTATAAAAAAAATGCATTTAAAAATTGAGAAATTGTTGCACAATAATTGCTTTGTTTTTATATCAAAAATATAATTTTTATTTTTGCTGCAATTTAAACCAGAGCATTTGAAGGTCATCTAGTAGTTTATGACAATTAAATGGGTCAATTACTGACCGACATTAAACCGTCATCTGACTCTCCCGCAATTCCCACGCCTCATCCGGCGGTTTGCTTCTCAGTTTTGGCATCTGCTCATCATTAAATAATAATTATTTAATACCCCAAAAAAAAAAAAGACAGAGGAAAAAAGTCATATAATTTTTGTTGCTTGTTTTTTGTTTTTGTTGGGCCGTCGTGTGCTTTTGTTTGTTTGTGTAATCGCCAGCAAGTAGCACTTAACCAAAGTGTTGTTATTTCTGCCTTTGTTTTCCTTTTCGCCGGCTCGTGGGCGCCACTGGACTCCCTCGTCATGTGAGATGTTAACTGGTTGTTACGACCGCCGTCGCGTTGGATGTTGCGGATTTTGCAGGTCTCCGGTGCTGCAGGCCGTCCCCTCCGCCCTCCGCCCTCCGTTGTCATAATGAACTTGAACTTTATGACGCAAAACACGTTAAGTTGACGTATCCGAGTGACGAGTGTTGGGCAAACACACAGGCTGTCTTGCAGCGTTTTATGTTTATTTTTGGTAACATCATTTTTCAGACGAGTCCCGGTTAAGTGGTGTTGGGTCACAAGGGTACATCTATATGTTTGTATTTGTATATTTTTTTTTTATGTTAGTTGGTCAAGTGGTTAAGGTTAAGCCTTAGGGTAGCATTAAGTCATGTTAATAGGTCTTAAGACCTTGGACCTGGCTCTTATTAGATTTTACTTGGTTCGTTGCACTTTTAATTAAAATTAACTTAAGTATGCATTTTAGCCACAAAGTTTCCTTTCTTTAAGAAATTATTATTTTTGTGAAAGCCTTTCTTAATTCAATATCAAGTGAAACCTATCATAATAACCGGTCCTCGCATTTTTTTGACATTTAAAGAACACTTTTAAAGTTCATTTTGAAGCAGCTTTCCGTGACAGCTCTCTTTTGTCCGAATTCGACAAAGAAAATGACTTCCCTGGCCGCATTTATCATTGTTATGCCATTTGTGGGTCTCTGCCACTGGTCGGAATAGGAAGCAGTCCAAACAAGTTGTAAAATAACAATAAAAATCAGCAATCGAAATTGAAAGTGGCCCCAGAGGCAACTACCAAAAATATATGGATAATGGCGATGGCATCGTGACCGGTTTTCTCACGCACAAAATTTTAGTACCAAAATTGCGTGATCTTTAAAAGCAAGTTTTGTGGGATTCTACGAATTTATGTCTTTGTTGTTCAAGAATGTATGAAGAAAATTTAAGTACCTTAAACTATTTAAATAGTATTTTAATATATCTAAGTATACAGAGAAATAGATCAATAAAAAACCAAAAAGTAGGCTATGAACCTAAATTGAATTTCCCTGAGTCAGTTATTCGAAACTAAATTTTATTGCATCCAAATTAATTTAATGTAATCCGTAATACAATATTTTTACCATCCAAATTTATTTTCAGTGCAGACGCACATCGTCTGATCAGTGAATGAAGTGAAGAAGACCATAAAGAGTAAAAATTGCTGATCGAAACCAGACGACCTTGTCTCGACGCGTTAAGTTACAGTTGCGTAATGGATGATATGAAGAAAAAAGCAGAAGCACAAGCAAAAGCAGCCAAAGAAGCAGAAGCAAAAGCAGCAAAGGAAGCCAAAGCCAAGGAAGCACAAGCAAAAGCAGCCGCAGATGACGCCAAAAAGAAGGCAGAATCATCTGCTAAAGGCTTAGCTAAAGGCTTTTAAAGGAAAAGCCTCTCCTCATTTTGGAAAGAATTCCTTGCTGTCATCTACAGTGACCACAGCTATCAGGGAAAACCCAGTAAAATCTGTTGAAGGAAAATCAACAGCAAAGGCAATTGTCGCCAAGGAAAAGTCTTCGATAGCTGACATTTTCAGCTGCAATTGCTGTTAGGAAAATGACAACAGCAGCAGCAATAGCTGCCAAGTAAACAGAAAATGCAGCAGTGAAAATTACCAAGGAAATGCAGCTTCTGTGGCTGTTAAGACAAAGGTCTGTTCAAGGGATAAATAGGGTAAAGGAGAAGCTTGGGTTATGGCTTCTGCAACGGCAATAGCAGAACCGTAGCTGCAACATCAGAAGAAACAACAGAACATTAACCAAATTTCAGCCACTAAAGAAACTGCAACAATGCAATGGATATTGCAGCATTGATCGTTGGAGCCACAATAAACAGCAGACACAACAGCAACATCTCGAGCAACATGAGCAACATCCCCCGCGGCTACAACACTCAGCAGCAGCAGCCGCAGATGGTCAGCTGGTCAAAAAGAGAGGCAACTTTTAGGGGCAGATAACTGGTTTTGGTTTAGGCATATTCAAAATTATATATCCATAGCCGGTTGGGCGAGAAGTTTGTCATTTACGCTGACTGTGACCTCCAATCCCTACCTTATGCCGCTTTCCCCTAGTCCCCAAACAGCAAATTAAATTAAAAAATAAGCAAAAGTCTTTTATGCCGATGGGCATCATTCCTTAATTATTAATAGTAAATCAAAGCGCTCATCAAATGCCAAATAAACAACTGAACTTTGTAAATTTTATACCAACTGGGCGAGTTTTGGACTTGGCTTCTACTTCTCCTCGCCAGTTGTCATTCAAAGAAACAGCCTAAAACTGGAAAAGTCAACTCAAATTGTTTTATAAAATGCTAATTTACAGGCTGGCCAAGAGAGCAGCCGTTCGTCGTTAAATATAGATGTGAAACTTTATTTCTATGGACTTCTGAGTGACCTGGCACTCTAAAAAGAACATAAAACTTCATGCAATCAAGACCATTAGCAGCCATGGATTAATTGGAACACTCCGTTCTCAGAAATCGAAAAACTCTTCATCCGAAGTCAACATTTTCAAATTAAATTTCTGAATCTTCTGTTATCGTTCTGCTTTCGTCATCATCTCTATAAAAACCAGTTTGATTTCTAAGCCCGATCATTGCCGTCTATTGAACTTAATTGAAATTAATTTCCATCGACCAAAATGTTAATTTCGAGCGCTTTCAAGAGCAAATTACTTTTGTATTTGTATCTTTTTTTGCTGGATCTTTGGCATTCTTTTGAAGTGAGTTTTTGCGGGTAATGCGATGTGGAGTGTCAACCAGAGCGTAACTTGCTCTGTCACGCAAATGTTTAGTTTGCTTTTTGCTTCACAGCCAAACAGATTTATTTATTTATTATATATACATCAACTGGTCGTTTTTATGGTCCAATCCATGATGTGCATAGCTATAAATCGAATTCATGAGGCGTTAAGGTCTTTGAAAGTATTTTAGTTTGAACTTGAAATATTTATAACACCATCGGAGTCTTTTTTTCTACTGCTTTTTATTTTTATTATTTTTTTTCGGCAAGGCCATAAAACTTAAATGGCAGTCGTTATAATAGTTTTCCTTTTTACATATGAGATCGTTGCATGTGAGAGAATCGAAAAGAAAACTTCTGGAAAAAGTTTCTTGCCGAATTTGCATTTATGATGGCATTATTTGCATATGACCAACGATGCTGGGACATCTTCGAGTGTCAAGCAGATGGAAATTATGGCGATGTGCAGTGTTCAGAGAAATGCCACAGAGAGTGGGATCGAAAATTATATTGAAAGAAATTCCTGACAGAAATTAATTCTTAAACATAAACTTTATTTTTCCAGCTTTGCACTATTCACTTTCTTTGCGGGCTCCCAATTTAAATCCGTTAAAGAAACGACTAAATCCAAGCGTGACCTCAGATGCGAGTGGAAAAGTTTAGTCGCAAAAGAGAAAGTTCAATTTCAAACACTATATTGAGAAGCTGCGGGAACTCCAAAATGGTTAACCAAAGTAATTAAGGCTCAAAAAGAAAGAAGACCAACAACAAAAGAGACGATAACTAATCAATCGGTTATGTAACCAACGCCCCGCTGCTAACAATAAAATTAAATTAAATGTGTGATTGACTTGTGTGCAAGTTTTTTGTTTGTTTATTTTTTGTAATTTATTTTGCTTTCAAACCCCATTTCGACGCTCTCGTTTCGATTACGAATCAAGTCTTCAACATGAGATGGCAGAAAAACTGGGATATGGCCTTATGAATGAAATGTCATTGAATGGAGAAAGATCGGGATGGATTGAGAAATTAATGGTTTAAGAGATGAAAACTAAAATATAAATTTTAATTTATTAATTTAATTAAAACTTAACCTGTTGAATTGGCTTTTAAATTAAGATTTCCACAAATACCTCGCCTTCTTATCATTTCTCTAAAAAATCCCCACCTCACTTGAGGTCTATCACCTTAATCTATTTTAAAATCCAAGTACTTGAAGATTCTGTGCTAAACAAAGAATTGTTCATTAAACCTACTATCTCGTCTTGATCATAAATATTTGATAATGTCAAACTACAGTCAACCTACAGATCCCCCCAAACAAGCATAATCTTATCTGCAAAGTTTGCGGCTTTAATTTAGCTTGTGCCTCGAATAAGTTAATAATTAAACGTGCTTCGGGCAGAGGACAGCTTATCAAAAGTGGAAAAAGTGACTGAAAACCAATGGCTGAAAGTGCGGTGCAGTGAGTGGAGGACTGTGGCTGCATTTCCTGCATTTCGAAGCGCAACGCAAAAAGCCAAATAAATCAAGTTTACATGAAAAATTATTTCGTGGCGCAAAGAAGATGATTGCTGTGGGGATTCCGGAAGGAACGGGGCAATGTCCACAAGTGGCTGAAACTCCACTACTGACCACCACCATGATGATGGGAATGATGATGATGATGATGATGAGGATGTTGATGTTGAAGCGAGAGCCTGTGTGTATTTACACTCACCGACATTTACGCACACACACACCCCACAGCAGGCATCTCCATAATCGGCTTCATTTGTGCAGATTTACGTTTTTCAGTTTTAAAAGCACTCTGCCTTGTTGCTGCCTTTTCGTAATTATTATTTTCCTCAATTTAAAAATCATTGCAAAAGATCAAAAGTGTAATTAACAGAGGGCATTATTGCATTGTTTTTTTTTCACACTTGATAAATGTGGGTGCACGTTGCCATCAGTTTTTAATATAATTTTGTTTATTTTGTGCTCCAGGGAATGCTTAATATTTTAATTGAATAAGCTTAAAGATTTTATTAATTTTTTATTAATATTTATATTAAACCATAAAGGGTATTTCTATAGTAACTACATTTGCAAGTGTGGGCGAATTTCTGCAAAGCTTTTAATATACACACTTTGTGATGCTTCATTTTAAATTTTTGGCTTCTCTCGAAAAAATGTGTTCAGCTCAGTTATTTCCTTTGTTTTATTGAATTTTTTTTTGTTGTATAAAATATTCTGTAGTTAAAAGAAACGCCATGAATGCCACAGCATCTTTCAAAGTGGGCAATAAATTAAAAGGGTTTTTTGTTAAACACTCTTAAAAAACATTTCATAAAAAGTGCTGTGCTGTGCAATGTTTTCAGGGAAAATATGTATGCACATTTTTTTGTTTTCAGTCACTTTGTAGTTGCTTCTTGTTGTATTTATTTTATTGAGTATGTAATTCTGCCCTTTCCCCGCACGCTAGCAAAATAAAGTACAGAAAATAAATATATTTGAAATTGCTGAAATAAATTGACATTTCGCCTCGTATGTGGGAGTGAAGAGACTTCGTCCCTTTTCGTGCTGAATCTTATTTGTTGTTCTTTTTTCTACAGAAAACACAAACGAAATTTGCTGTTATTCTTGTGGGTTGGATAAATAAGTAAGCAAAACAAGCCAAATTCAATTGAAGTACACGTGTGTCACTGACAAATACAATTTAAAGTCGCATAGTAAAGTCAGATGGCTTGTAAGTATATATTTGAGATTAAATTCAAGGAAGTAATGATATGTTTGATAAGTTCCAAGATACCAAAAAAGGGGACAGTCTGCATTTTAGACCTCTTTACTGTCAAAAACTGTCTAATAAATAACTAAAATATATAGCTAACGATAAGCATATGACAAGCCGAAAAAAAAAACTTAATTAAAACTTGTAAAGTAAGCGACAAAAATACAGTTGCTTAGATGAGATGGTGGCACCTGGCGGTACGTGAGGCTAATTATGTGGAGAGGGTACTATGTATGCAGACACGTAAGACGACAGGTGAGAGGGTGTGAATGGGGAAAAGAGAAAACAATGGAGTATCAAGACGGTAGCAAATCCAATAATTATTATGCAGGGTGGCATACGCAATGCCATCATCGCAGTGTTCGTTAAAAAAGATGATAATGATGACTCAAGCGGAAGAGGAAGAAATGGCGGCGAAGGGTGGCTCCAATTTGAAGTTTACTTAGTTGCTTTTTTTCGCCAGGTATTGCATGATCTGAAAGGTGAGCTGAAAAACGGCTCACCATTAGCCTCGAGACAAAAAAATATAAAAAAGAACACCTGGGCAAAAGGAAAATGAAAGTGACGCCGCATAGTTGAAAACAGGTGAGAATAAATGAGCTTCATAAGTAATTTTTTTTTTGCAGTTGGACATGTTTTAAAAGTGTGTTTAGAGCTGCTCCTAGCTGAGTTATTACCACCGATACAATCTTTAAAGTTTTTCCTTAAACTTGTGTTTTCTCTAACTTACCTTCTCCGTGCTGGACTGGAAGTAGTAGACCATCACAAACATCCAAATGATGCTCACGAACACGATCAGTTTGATGTTGCGGCGCATTTTGGACAGCTTTAATTTATATATTTAACTCCTAATTGGGTTGAGGACGTATCACGTTCACTGCGATATTTAATTATTTACTTTTTGGTGTTGTTGTTTTGGCAAAAATGATTTATGCAATTTTCACTAATGGCGGTAAGAGAGATATAGAAAGAAAACATTGGGATGAGTGAAACAAATAAATATATAAATTACGTATCAATTTTAATTGTATTTCGTTCTATCTTTGCACTTTTTGCACTGTTTTCAATCATTTCCATCTTCACTCCATTCGTTTGGCTTAATTGTGTTTGCGTTTTAATTGTTTAACTCTGCTGTATATCCAATTCAAATGGATTTAATTAGGCCTCCGATTATCAGCAGCTTTAAATGGTTTTGTCATTTAATTCTCTCTCTCTTTCACATATATAATTTGCCCGCGGGGAATTCCTACCAAATGCGATGTTTATTTAAAGTTATCGAGTGCATTTCTGTGGCTGGATATATTTAATTGTTTGAGGACAGACAGCGATCTGAGGGAAATTATTGCCATTAAAGAAGCGATTATTTCACTTTAATTAAATGTGAAAATCAACAAAAGTGGATAGTGAAATAACTTCAAAAGAATTATATGTTTACATTGCTTTAAAAGTAAAAATACAATTTTAATATAAATTTTTCAAAGCTGCAACCCATATTAAACCCTTTTAGGGTATTTTATTTAACTCTAAACTTTGTTTATTTCCAGATTTTATCTAATCCAAGAAACCTTATCGGATGAAAACAACTTTAGAACTCGATAAGACCACCAAGCACACATAAACACACATAAAGTTTATCTATTTTCGAATGTTAAACGATTCTCAGACCATTCACCGCATTACATCACACGCACTTAATGGATGCTAATTAAACGCTCACAAATCCGAAATTGGTAACGAATTATTTGGTTTATTTTCGGGACTGTCTCTGGGAAAAGGGAAAGTAAGCAGCAGCTGCTTGGCGGCTTTTCAAATGAAGATGGTTCAAGCAGCTAGCAGCAAGCACTTGGCATTACGCATACGCAGCGTGGCCTGCCTTTTGATAAGATAAGAACAGCTGCTTTCTTATTGCACAGTTGTAATGTTTTTGTTTTTGGCGTAGAGTAAATCAAGCACAAGTGTTAAATTATCACAGTTTACTGTCCATTCCACAATATAACGCTCCAGCCATTCACTTGTTCTCATTATGGCCGCATTACCGTTTTGTCGATTATAACGACTGTTGCTAACACGAATCTCGAATTGCAATCGCTGCCCGTGGCAGCCGCGCTTTGCCACCAAAAAAGCCGTCGACTGTTCTTTTTCGGGGGCCTCGCAATGGGGAAATATATATATATAGAATCGGTACAATCGGAAGTGTGGACACGAAACAGACGGCGTCGCAGAGGCAAATGGCCAAAAAGCGCACCGATAGCGTGTATTTTATGCTGCCAGTCCACTTGGAACCGAACCACACCGAATGGGTGTGAGCGTATAAGAGTTGCGTTCGCTGTGGTTCGATGGCAACATGTTCGAAGGCGCCCCGGCTTGATTGAATTATTCGTTTTGTTATTGTTTTTGTTTATATAGAAGAGGAAGGGTTATGCTCTGGCCCAACTTGGACAGTTTTCCCCTAACTATATAATAGGTAAAGTTGATCGAGAACTTGAAGCAGTAGAAGCCTCGTGGTCTGCGGTGTATTTCGTCCTGGCCAAGATGATAATGAAACTCAAGAAGTCCAAGTTTATGAATTTAAATTAGCACTTTTGGTACGTCTTCTGTTGCTGTTGGAAGCTAAGCAAAACAGCGATTCAAGTCGAAAAGTTTTTTACAGAGAAAAGTATAAAGTTTTAAGATTTATTTAGGTATACATTGTTGCAGTTTGTTGTTTAAAATATTTATATTTACAACACTAGTCACTAAGTTTTTAAATCTCACATTATATTATATTTTAATTACTTAATTTCAAGATTATTTTATTTATACTGTCAAAAGTAAAACTTATTTTTAATTTAATTTTACCATTTCACAATTATTACTACGCCCAAAGTTTTTATTGCATTTTAGTTTGTGGCCAAAAAAGTTTTTGTTGGTTTTAAATTAAAATTCTAAACGAATTTGTTAATTGCTTGGAGGATTTCCCCAACATTTCATGTCCTATTTCCAGAGAAAGTTATAGTTTAGTTCTATTTAGCATAAATAAATTATTCGTATGCCTGCCAGCTAACTTACTTTTTTATTTATTTCCCTCTAGCGAACATTAGTTTTATATCTAAATCGTTTTTTCACTTTTATTGCAGTTTTTGTGCTTTGGATTTTTAATTTCGTCTAATGAAATATTCATTTAAAATTGGTGAAACAAATTTCAATTATGCAGATTTCAGACAGACAGCAAAAAAGCGTAGAAAACTTTGGATTCTGGCAACAATGGTTATATACTTTTTTTTTAATGTATCCTTTTCGTGTGCAGTTGCTGGGAAAAAAGATGTTTGTGTGTGTGCTTCACTTATAAATAGCGTATGTGGAGCAATCCAAAAAAAAGGATATGGGTTAGCAGGAAGGATGGACAAGTGGTCTCCTTCGCCGGTGTCCGGCTCCGTCCATTTAAATTGGCTTAAAAACTCAACGAACAGGCAACAAAGTCATGAATATGCGCACAGACAGTGGAGAACAACAAGGCAACTGAAGAATACTCGAATAATTACACAAACACAAATGCACACAAATAAAACAGTACGAACGGAGTAGGTGGGGGGGGGGAGAGTGTGGCAGGGTTTATATATACGTACATACATACGTCTGTGTGGGTATTCCATTAGGCGTAATTAGAGCATTTAGCATCGGGGAAAAAGTTAAGAAAAGCCAACAGCAGAAACTGACAGATTCAGTTGGTTCTCCGTACTGCATCCATACATATGCATGTGGGGGCATGCAGCACGCTCAGATACAGTTAGCCGGAGTTGCACATTCCACACACATGGGCACACACGCACACCCGGAGCACTCTCGCAAGTATTTGCACACATGCATGATTGCTCTTTTACCACTCAGACAATTAACTTAAAGTTGGCAACCGGCAGATGGCAGCGTGTCTTACGGAACTGGTTCATTGGTTGCCTTCAAAGTCGCAGGGAAAAATTAGAGAAGACTTTGGAAATATAGCACAAAATAAACTGCAGAAGCTGTTTGAATATTTTCAATATTCATGACCATTTTTTAGACTATAATGGAGAAGATTTTACTACTCAGAGTTATGTGAAAAATTATTGCTAGCGTTGTGATATTATCTACTTGCTGTGCTTTTACTTTTACTACAAATATCATTAATACTTCAATATTCTTGAAAAACGAAAATATATACTAACGATCAGCTTTTAGTCGTACAATTTATTATATTTTAAGACGTTAAAAACATTTATCGTATCTAAACAAATTTTGTATACTTCTTTCCGTGTTTAAATTATTTTTAAAACCGTAATACTCAAATATCACGTATGCGACTCGTTGACCAACGTATTTAATTGAACTTTACCTCATATTATTTTCATCATATGTCTATAAATTGTTAATAAAATCATTTAACTGAACTAGTTCCTTTGCTAAACACTCAGCACTTTGTGAATTTTTAAAGCCACAACCTAGTCTCGCCCCAACTTTTGGCTCAAGTACGATAATTAAAACTTGGCTAAATGCGGTAGGCAGCTTCCTTGAGATGGGGCTGAGACCCTCCAACAAGGCTTTTAGCTACTGACTCTGCTTCTTGAGCTTCTGCTCCTGCCTCTAAACTCGTGATCCTGCTTCGTTATTATGGGTTGGCTCCGCCACATCCATTTGATTGCACACCATTTGCAGCACAAACGCACATATGCGCCCCACCTCTGTGTTGAATGCAGGGGATTCCCAACTGCACTGCACATTTAACTGTCATCGTCGTTTCCTGCATTCTGTATATGAACGTTTCGAGTGTGTTTTGCACTGAGAGGAATAGTTTTTATAGTATTTTACTAACATTTTTTTTTTTTTATATATGAGCATAGATGAAATAAAAATTCTTTTATATTTAACATGATTAGAATTCATTTAAAATTTTTGTATCATAACAAATATTACAAAAGATTTAAAGGGTTTCCTAAAGTATTTTTTTTACTTGATTATGCTTTCTTTTCTTTTCTCTTATTATAATATAAAAAAGTTAGTTTTAAAACCTCTCTTGGTAAAAAAAATACATTTAGTCAAAATAATTTTCTCCAAAAAAATGGAGCATTGAATTATGATTTATCAATTTCTCGCAAAAGAATATTATTTTTTGTGGTGCACATCTCCACTCATTTTCCTCTTTTTTTCCCCCCTTGCTATCTGCATCACGGAAATCAAAGTATAAATGTATTTTGTCAAATGCTGGCGCAGAATTTTCCTTTTCCAGCAGTCCCCTTTTATTCCCCTTGACTCCCCCAACTCCTTGACAATCCTGCGGAAATGCTGAAAACATCATAAGGAGGCGTGATGCTGGCACAAATTAATGCATAATTGCATTAGTCACTTCATTTTGTGGCAAGAGCAGCAGGAAGTCTTGCTTGCAACCGCCAAAATTTGTTGCAAATTAATGGCAAGCGGAAGGATGAGAGCAGGTAGAGAGCTAAAGTGCGCTTAATTTCCTGATGACACACGTTGCAAGGAGATGTGGGGGCCGATGACTGGCATTAAGTAGCAGTGCACGAGGTAATTTATTGCAATTTGAAAGCGCCTTAAGTGTGTGGTGGTCCTGATAAAAGGCTCCATGACGCTGATAATAGGCATGGTAATGCCAATGCTCTGCACTTGAATAAAGAATTTCGGAAATTCGGCAAAATTTTATGGGATTAAGGTAAGCAGCTTATGAGGGGATGCATGTTGGGAAGAAGCTTTTGTACTTTAAGGTAATTTCTGTTATTTTTCGTGTTCAGTGATTGAGGTTCATTATGAAAGAAAATGTAGACAATAAAAGGATTGAAGAAAGAATTCAGAACTGAAGGAATACAATTGAAGCCTTTAGATTTTAGATACATATTGTATTGTGTAAAAAGTTTAGTTAAAAAAGTATTTTAAACAAAAAACTGTTAAAGATATATTTTGTTCAGTTTTTTTTGCTGTTTTCTTCAAAAATTTCAACAAAATAACCTATAAAACTTATGAAAATTCTAGGAACACAGACTTAAAATGTTGTTATTTTTTGTTGTCATTTTTATAAATTATATTTAAATATAAATGCCGCGAGTATTTTAAATATTTCGCTTCTCGAAGGGCTTCTAGCATTTTTCTTTGGGAGTATTTTGTATACTCTCTAGTCTCTCTCTCTCTTTCTCTTTTTTGTTTCATTGCAATTTGCAATGCCGGCCTTGGTTCGCTCTCTCCGCCTGCTCTCTCTCTCACTTTCTAGCAAGGGTGGCACTCTCTCCCGATTAATTTTGCTCTCTCCCCTTTCCTTTCTTCTCACAAGCTTCATAACAAACTGTTCATCAGCTGCTTCGGCCCTACTGTATTGTTGTTGTCGTTGTTGTTGTTGACTTTTTCATTTGCTTTCGGCACGCGCTTCTTGGCGACTTTGTTTGTCTGCCTTCGATTTTTAACAAACAAAGTGCAGAATGCAAACGCAAACACAAACACAAACACAAACAGAAAATGCAAATGCCTGAACATTGATTAGTTGCAATTTTCGCTTACATATGAAATACGACGTGAACACGTTTATTTATCACTTGCTTAATGAGCTATGGATTTATGATTTTGGACTATTGCTTGCTTGCTTGCTTATTATTTTTTTTTCAGATAGCACTAATTTACAAGTTTTGTATTTGTATTAAATGCACTTTGGTGTTTTGGGGCTTGCTTAATTATTTGTACAAGTCGTGTGTGTGTACAAAAATATACGTCTAACTATGTTTAATTTGTTAACATGGAATTATTTAATTTATTTATTTGGTGGCCACAGCGCGGCTACTGTGCTTTCGCGTTTCGGTCGGCAGACTGACTTTTTCTTGCAGTTGTCTGTTTTATGTCTGTTTCGGGTTGGTTTCTTCTTCTTCATTTTCATCGCGTTCCTCCCTTCATTCTGTTATTTTTTTTTTTTTTATTTTGTATGAAGTAACGTTTCTTCTTCCTTTTGTCGCGCATTTCCGTATTTCGTTACCCTTCCGCGTCTGCGGTTCTCTCTCTAAATTAATCTCTCGCTCAGTTCGCTTTAAGGGTAGTTTCTTCTCTCTTTCTCTCTACCCCGTGCGCATGCTCCGACCCTATTTTGGTTGTTTCAAAATGAAAATACCGTTAGACGGGGGCTTATAACCTGTAAGAATCGAGGTGAGTCAATAAGTAGTCACATATTTGCACTGTTCTATTGGTTTTTAATGGATATTATTATTATTATTATTGGAACATACAAAAATCCTAAAATCTCTAGAAGTAAACGTTAGACTATGAAATATGAGGCATCGAGTAGAGAAGCTTGTTCCAGAAGTTCGGACTGTCTCGCCTCAAATAGGTGTTCAGCACCATGTACGCCTTGAGCTCGCTGTCCAGATCGTCAAAGTTCTCGACATCCGGATACAGGATTACGATCAGCCTCTTGCACCGATCCTTGGATGTGGCATGCAAAGCGAGCCGGAACTCCAACTTTCCCCAGGTAGACTCCAAAAAGTTCTTGGTCATCAGAATGATGATGCGCCTCGAATCCTTTACCGACTGGATTATGCATTCGGGAATAGATGCACCTACATTCCAGTCGCGCAAATAGAAACACAGACGGAATTTCCGTTGGCCATTCTCCAGCCTTTCGACATACTCCTCTACAAATTGTTCGTCCTTGTGGGTGAAGCATAGGAAAGCATCGAATTTCTTCATAATATCCAAGTCCAGGCGAACGGCCATGGTCATGCATATTTCGTGCTCATAGAACCACATCAGGATGGGCTGTTTGAAGTAAACAAAGGCGTTCAGAGCCGTGATAACTATTAGGCTGAAAACGAACAGCATTAGAGGGTAGATAAAGAAAGAGGGACATATTTCACTCTCTTCAACCAATGCAAGAGCTTTTCCCAGATTAATGCATTCCATATTCGCGAAATCTGGTATATATTGGGAAATGCTTTTGGCAAAGGCGACAAGATTGTTTTCATCGCAAATGCAGGCCCAAGGATTTCCAGACAGGAATAAATTGAGCTTTACATTCTTTAAAAACTCCTGTGATTGTAGACTTATTTCCGTAATTTGATTATTTCTTAGGTCCAAACTAGAAACGGAGGCTGGCAAATGTGGTAATCGCGTCAGTCGCTGTCCCTTACAATTCACGGCAAGGGCTGAACTATTTAAGTTGACCAAGCAACAAACGCAGCTGTCGGGACACATTTGGATTTTACATCTTGCCAAGGCAGCGCTGTATTCCAAAGGCTTTCGATTCTTTAAGAATTTTAGAAAGGAACTCGTCTTGCAATGACAGTCAAATGGGTTTCCAGATAGTTCGATAGTGGCTTTGCCATTCTTAAAATAAAGTACAGTCTTGTCATCGAGCGACCTCAAACGGTTGTTTCGTAGATCCAAATGTGCCATGTTCTGAGTTTTCAAAAGGAGGAACAGATTACTGGGGAGTTTTCTGATGCCGCAGTTCGCCAATAACAAAGTTACATTATTGGGAATATGACTCGGTAGTTCTGGGTACTTCATATCTATGTTGGTACAGTTGATCAAAAAGTTACTTGTGATGCGATCAAAACAGCAAATGCATTTGTCGGGACATGTTCCGTTTAATTGATCAAAAGAAATATTTTCCCACGTTTCAAGTGTTTTGAAAAATGCAAGTAAATATTCGTTCTCACAATTTGCAATCCATCTGATGTTTTTTTGAGTAACATGAAGGACTTTGCTTAGGAAATCCGCAACTTCAATGTCTACGGTCTTGATGGGATTATCCGATATGTCCAAAGTGTTTAGATTCATTGGGAGTTGATGGATAGCCAGACTGGTTATTTGGTTTTTGGACACATCGAGCGATACGACTTCCATGTAGCCGGGTAATGTGTTGTTTGGCAGCTGTCTTAAGTCATTTTGCGAAAATAATAAGAATATTCTATAGTCGCTTGGGATGGGTAGAGGTGGAATCTCTGTAAATCTTTTCGTTAAAGAGCAACGAACTTTAAAATTTATGTGATAAAAGCAGTCGCAGTCCGTTGGACATCTTAGGCCATTTAGTCCAAGAGTGAAATCACACTTGTTCCACTCATAGCAAACTAAGGCAGTAAGATTCTCAAAGTGTTCATATGGCCCCTTCAAATAAATGTACGTAAGTCTGCTATAGTTTTCAAAACATTTCATTTTCACTGTCATGTTGACCTTCAAATTCAACTTAATAACGTTTTCCTGTAGTTCTGGAAAGCTGTAATCCATTAAAAAATAAGAAAACATTAGCTTTAATAGTATTTATCAGTTGCATATTAGTGTTTTACTGACCTGAAAAATTTGAAATGGTCACATAAGTCGGAATAGGGAGCATGAATTCCAACAATGCCAAGTTCACGTATTCTCTTCGTGCTTGCATTAACATAATCATTTAATTGTCCTAAACTTACAGATCTTTTAAATTCAATCCATAGGTCTAATGGTCCCATCTTGTAAGAAGAGTGTTTCTCGGTTATCGTAAAGTGTTCCGCTTTTATTTGAAACTTGTCAGTAAATTTCACATTAAGTTTATTTAAATAAAACGATGCTGGTTGTAATCTCGTATCTGCTAAGCTCCAAATGCCAAAAATCTTCAAAAACCATATATTTTCCAATGTATTTGAAATTGCCACGATATTCCATTCGATTAAATTTTCTTTTGTCCAGTTTAAAACTAAGTTGCCTGATTTATAATATCGCAGTTCATATTCATTTGTAATAATATCTGAGCCGTTTTTGTAGCAGCTCTTGTCACTGATTTTACTGGCATTCAAAAAGAGTTCACAATAATCATCTCGAATACTTTTTAAAATTATTCCACGTACTAATGTAATAGAAAATATAATCAAACAATACTTAAAAATTTGTCCCATTTTCAAACCGAACTTGTTGAAATATGGATTTGCTCTGAGCTCTGACTGGAATTATGTTCCTAATAATACTGAGGATCTGGTCCCAATGCAACTATTAAAGAATTTTGGGAAACATATTCAAGTTCCTAAGGGAATTATACATAGCTAGAAATAATATAAACAATAAAGAGCCGAAGTTGCTTTACGCTAACAGAGTAGATGTTGCGTTAATTGAATTGGGCTTTGGGCATATTTAAAAAATAATTGTCTAAGCGATGTTATATTATCGGGAAATCAAGAAAGAGCATTTAAGTCGGTGTGTCGGAGGCTTAAACGTAATCAGTATTGTGTATGAGTTTATCAGTAATTTTTATTTATGTAGCTTGAGAATAAGGTTGTTCTTTCAAAGTTTTTTTAATAAATATAACAACAAATTTTAATAGCAAACAACTAAAGAATTTCGTCAAAGTTAAACTGATGTTAAAATTTTAAAACACTTAGCGGAATTTCCAAGCTGTACCCATAAGTAAACTCTTCCTTCGGCGGAATAGAAAAATTTTAAAGCCACGCATCGGATGACTGCCAATAAGGCCAACACCATAAATTCATATTAGCGTGCATATATTTGCACAAAAACACACAGAGTGGAATAGACAGAAATAACCAAACGCAGATACACTTGTACATGGCTCAAACATATCCATATTGTGTATTGAAATTAATCGCTTAACCCTTTTGCATATGTCACGTTCCATTCCCTGCCAAAAATGTGAAAAGCCAAGACAAAGGACAATGACAGTTGGATGGAAAAGTCTGTGTACACCAGCGAAGGAACTGAACCGAACAGCTTAATGCCCAAGGACGACCTACCGCCCACCGTTGTATGCCATTTGTATGGATTATACATGGGTAAATCATTAATATTTTTGTTTTTCTTAGCATTTTGACTTTCTGATGCCTTACAGAAATTTGCATAAAATGGGGTTTTTGTCGCCTCTGCTGGCTGGGTGTGTGTGTGTGTGTCATGAAAATTAATAAGGCAGACTCCACCCATACCTCTCCCTTGGGCTGTATTCCTTCCTGGCACCCTATTCCTGGCTGTTGTTTTACATTTTTTTGTTTTTGTTAATCCCAACCATGCGAAAGACGTCTGGGAGCATTTGATAAGGTTTTTGGCCCAATGACTCATCTTCTTCTTATCATTATCCTTAGAGACTCCTGCTGATTATGCAGGATGCTGTTGATGAGTTTATATTTGTTTTCAGTTCGAAGGGTTGTGCGGGAAATTTTGAAATCTTAATTGGTGTTGATAATAATTAAAGTATTATTGTTATTCTTTTTATGAAGAAATGAATTATTTCGGCTGAAGGGGATTGTTTTTGAGGATTACAAAAATCTTTATCACCAGCTGGTACTGCTTTTATTTACAACCCAAACAATTTAAAGCTGAAAAAAATCGAAAAAGTATGCTATAGTATTTTTATGCCAATTTATTTTTATGCAAAAACATTTTTAAAATTTTAACTACATGTTATTTAAGTGTCCTTCAGTTTCTAAAATAATATAAAATAATAATGAAAAAAGGCTTGCATATATTTAACAGTATTAAAACATTTTACCATGAAATTCTATTACCAAACGGAAATTGAATACCCAAAAGACATTTCTCTCTCTCTGTACATTCACTTTCCACATTCCGAGTGCCCCACTCAGACTTTCGAACCCATCCCCGTGAATGAACTCGAACCGCCGAATGCATCTTATGTGCCGTCGCTTCCTCGACGAGGTAAATTGCAATATTATGCTAGACTGCGAGCGGCGACGTAATCGCCCTGAGAAACTAGGAAAACGGGTTAATAATGCCATAAACAAAAAACGGCGAAAAAAAAGAGCAACAGTAAAGACGACACTTTCGTGACTGGCTAGCCAGCCAGCTACTCGACAATGTTTGTTTGTTTGTTTGTTAGTCGGTTGGTTTGTTTGTTTGCGCGCCAAGCGGAAAGTGAAAGGCAAACGCCATGCGAGTCGGCCAACTCGGTTGGTCTTGTTTGGGCCAGGAAAAAAGCCAAGCGGACTGAGTAGACGGGCAGCTGGCTCAGCCTTGTGGCAAGCACACAATGCCCCGCGTCGCACGTGTCTTTGTTGCTGCTTTATTGTCGCGGGGCATGCCGGGGAATTAGTGTCTGCCTTATCACAAGGTGGCAGCAACGATGACTTGTGCACTGAAAGAAATAACTTTAACATATGTGACGATTTATAAAGCAATATCTTAAGATCTGAAGTTGGGAAATGCTGAAAATTGCAATCAAGTAAGATTGTAATATACTCATATGAAAGTCTATAAATATCACGTAGCCGACTTGTGGAACAGTTATAGAATTTACAAATATATTTTAAACAAATATTTCGAATTTCTAAAATATTGTATAATAAATATTGAAATATGATCCCTTACATAAAAACTCACAACAATTTACTTTTACACTTTTCCTTTCGTTACTTTAGTTGTAAATATTATAATCTACGAAATTAAATATCACGTATACAAAGCTGTATGTTCTAAAAATAAAAATTAAATAATATGTTAAATGAATCTTTAATATAAAATAAATATGTATATAGTTTTAGTTGCTGTGCAAAAAAGTAGTAAAGGCAGTTACCCAGTTGAGGGGTCAATGACTTTAGCAGCAGTAACATCATCATCATCATCATCATCATCATCATCATTGTCGTGCGGAATGCGCTCGCAGAAACATATGCTAATAAATTTCTCATAAAAAGCTCTTCACAATGACAACGCATCACGCTCGACAACAAGTAAATGAGTGGTAAATGATAAACTAAGTTAATACCGTTGGTAGGTAAATGGGAGTTAAATTATTTTAATTTTATAAAGTGTAATTTTAGTTGTTCTTTCATTAATAATAATAAAAAAATAAATAAACAATCATGGAATATGTATGCCTAAAATAAAATGATAACAACTTGATATTAACGATACTCTTATTGTAGATACCTAGAAAAAACCTTGTATCATTAATTTACTAAATTATTTATTTATTAATAGTCACCGAACCAACCACATATATACCCCACAAAGCCCGACTTCATATAGAAGGGATTATCTCTGCATCATCCTTCACATAAATGCCATCAACTCACTTCTCCGTCTTCCATCCACAATCCACATCGAGTTATATTTCATGTCACAATCGCCTCTCAAGTTATCCATCAAGCTCACCTTTAAACGCACTCACCTGCCATTCCTTGCACTATTATCTGTGGCGAGTTTTCCCCTCTGGCACCCAAGGTGGGAGAAATAATAAACAGAAATATTTTCCAGCTGATTTTCCACCATCTCGCCATCGTTCGTCTGTTGACACAATGCAGCACAACCGGAAATAAGTGCTCTGTAATGGCTTAATTGGTATTTATGATTGCAGATCGACGTACGCGACGCCGACCGACCGTACGTGATATATTGAGATAATTGTGATTGCATTTATTGTCCTTGTACTTGAGGCAGCAGGGGAGATTTATAATTGAAATTATTTCAGCAAGGGCTCGCTCCTTTGAATGCGAAACCGCAAATAAGAGAAAGCGAAATATAAATGTGTATTAAATGGGTTTTAATTATTTATGTGGCATTTGCAGACATGAACAGTATAGCATTTACTCAAATATCCTCTTAGTTTATAATGTAACTTCGATACTTATTGCTTTCCTTTGAAATATTTTTACTACGAAGCCTGAAAGTCCTGCCGTAATTTGCCAAACGACTTTGCTATTATTGTTATAAATTTTCTAGGAACACTCTTACTTACCTGGCTGCATTTGCGTTTTGCAATTTGTCGTCATTATTGCCGCGCAGTTGCAAGTTTAGAGCTTTTGTGCGAGTTTATTGGCAACAAATGAGCGACACGGCGCTCGTTAGTTGGAATCGTTAGCAGTTCAGGTGCATTTTATAAATATGTAGATGCCACACCTCTGCAAAATGCTGCAAAATGTTCAGAATATTGCATTTCATAATGGCAAGGAGGCGGCCAAGCGAATTGATTTACGCCAAGTCACGTAGTCATGGTCCTGGTTCCCAGAAGCGTGAAAGTTCGCGTTGGGGGAATTAAGGTCCTCGGAGGATACTTAATATCCATTCAGGCCCCCGCACTGAAGTAATTTTAGTTGCGCAAAAATAGTAATCTTCAATCCCGGCCAGAGTGTGGGCTTTAAGCACGCTTTCCCCTTTCGGCCATTAGCATAATCGATGCCACTTTGTTTTCCCAGCTTCCGCTGATCCAGTTTCGGCTCCCATTATTCTCGCGGGCGGATCAAGGGTGGCGGGGCGGGCTGGTACATATGCCCGAAAGTAAATGAATTAATTAACCATGTCACGAGCGTTAAATTTCAACAAAAGGCAGCAACCGAAGTCGGAACAATTGCAATGCGAAAATTTAATTAAGTTGCAGCCATCAGCGTAAGAACTTTGTTGCCCGGGGTCTTCCAAAAGGTCCTGGTAGTCGTCCTCCTCCTTCCCGTACATACATATATATATATATAGAGTTAATATTGCAATTAAGTTTTCGTGCAAAAAGTTTCGCTGCTTAATTGTAAAACAGTTGTTAATTAGATTTATCGGGGTTGTCTGGCTGGAATGGAGTTTTCCGCTGGAACTTTAATGAAATTTCTTCATTATTAGGTGAAAACATTTAACAGGAAACAGTAGACACGAAAGAAGTACACAAACTTGGCGAGAGATGTTTGTGTTGAATTAAGCAATTCAAATAAAGACAATGAAAGTTAATAAAGTTAATTATACTTGGTTCTAGGTAAAATTAAAGCTGAATAAATATTTGCGATGTTTCTTAAATAGAAATTGTTCTTAGGCCTTTCAGGAAAAAAAAGGAGCAGTAAGTAAGCTTCGAAAATTAAATAAACTTAAGTAATTGTATGTGGATTAATTTGAGAAAGCTCTGCCGTAACAGTTAAAATATCTGAACGTAAGCTCACAAGTTTGTTTAAACATTTTAATTGCTTCAATTTTTTAGTTGTAATTAAAACAGTGTTTTAAATCTGATTTTGTCTACAAGCCCTTATTTATGTCAGCAGGACATGCAAAAAGGAACTAGAGTGAACATATTTGCTAGCATAAAATTCCGCTGGCACATCATAACTTGGTCAGCATTTTATGCGCTTGAAACTTTGCCTCCGTCGCTGCCTGTTGATACGAAAAATGTTCATTCCGTTTTTACTCTCGGCTGGCACTCCCGTATCACCGTTGACATGACAGCGTTCTCGCAAAATGAAATGTACATAATTCAACGGACAGGAACTTTAATTGCTCGTGTGATAGAATCAACTTTTCTGGCCTGGCTTTAAATTTCCGCCCGAAATGAAAGACACGTGTTGGCATCTCTCTCCTGGCCCCCATGTAAAAGCATATTTTTCTGCTTGCCGTACTAGAAAATGTTATGTAAATTTGAAAATTCATACGGATTTACAAATGCGGAGATGGAAATGTATTTATTGAAATTAATTTAGATACAAGCGAAATTGTTTCCTGCACAGGAAATTTGCTTGTATGTACAATTCTGCGGATTTCCGGTTCAACAAAATTGAGAGAGAGAGTTACAAAGGCATCATGTGGGCATTAAATATAGCAAAAAGGATCCCTAATTTATTGATTCTTTTTAAAAATACCTCAAATAATTCTTTTTTATTTAATTTGGTAATTTTACTTTCCAATTTTTAGTTTGAAAATATGATACAAAAGGTATCTATAATTTTACCTCACATTGTTTCCTTATGATTACACATAAATGTGTATTTGCATGTGGAAAACATTGCTTGTTCAATTTCATATGCAAAATTACCAATGTTACTGGCCAAAGCCGAAATGAAATTGATGGTTGATGGCCAAAAGCGGCATCCAACCAATTTCCCACGAACGCAATTAACTATAGTTCCACATGAACTTTGACCGCACATTGCGAGGTTTCAATTTCAATTGTGGCAAATTCAGGATAATGAATTGAAGTCGACGACTATTTCCCCGAATTTAATGTTGCTCCGGAATTAAATTTACAGAATTTTTAGGCATCGAAAGTTTGGAAAACTGCAAAGTTGCAAGGGATGCGAATTAATAGCACGATTACGTGAGATTTTCTTTCTTGATATATGTTTAATAAATGCATTTTAATTCTATGATTTTCTATAAAGAAAAAAGATTATTACCTGAATTATGTTTTTAATTAATTTATTTCATCTTTTAAAGCAAAGTTTCAGGTCTAACCCAACTCGGAATTGCATCAATATGGTTTTGTATTATAATACCAATCCATTTTAATGAATTTAATCATTCCCTAAATCATAAATAGTAGGAAAACCTTTTTAAATATAAATTTTTATCCAAGATACCCCTCATTCCTCTCGATCTGCTTTTCTTTTCTATTTGATAGATTTTATCTTACTTTTTCTGAATGCTTTTTGTCACCCATTGGATTGACACTTGAAAGCCAGCTAACTCAAACACGTAGCCGACAAACGATCCAGCGTCATATATTATGTTCCCGGCAAGGACATCAATTCCATCCTTCGGTCTGTGTGTGTGGGTGCATATCGCAAACAAATAAAATGCCAGAGCTACGAGCTAGCTCCAGGGTTCAAGGACAGCTGTGCAATTGTTTGGGCCGCTCTCGGCTACCCACGTGCATAATTTGTGGTCAACACAGACAGAGAAACGGAGAGTGGTAGGTGCTGCTGGCTGGATTTTATGCTGAGCAGTGTGAGTGGGTGTCCTTTAGGAGAAAAGACAAAAAAAGAAAGAGAGAAGTGAACTTGGAAGGAGCCTGCGGCCAAGAGGACGACCACACACCCGCTGCCAGGGTCATTATTCAGGACCTTACCCATGTCTGCTTAGCGGGGAGAGATAGCGAAAAGTTGTGGGTAAGGAGGACCAGACCTACACAACGTCAACATCACGTAGAAAGTGGAAAAGCTTGTGAGGTTTAAGTTGTAGGTGGTACGAGGACCCTCCTCCTTCCCATGAAGGTTAAAAATGCCTCGCCTGAACAGATGCCTGTGCATTTCCATAAATAATCTGACCCAATTCGACGACAGATTTGGAATGGCAAAATAATGTGACATTACAAGCTATATAAAACCCATTAATCAATACACAAATATCAGTATGACAATCAACAATGAAATGTTTTTACGGTTAAGTGGTTTTTAAATTGTCTTCAAATCTATTTTTAAATTTTAATGCATACAGTTTTTACTTAACTTGAAGCTCTGCATATATTTCTAAAAGAAAATTAAATTTCTTTAAATTTTTTAAAGCCATAAAATTGAGCAGACAACTAACAAGGCGCCTAACCAGGTCACACAAGCATGTATTAATATATATAAAATAGGTATAACAGGCACTTACATCGTTGAATGTCCAACATGTAATCAAATGCTTAGAAATTGTGTTATTATTATTATTATTATTATTTATTTTCGTTATTGCTCTGGCCATGGCCCCGCTTGTCTGTGACACAAATCGCCTTCTGTCTGGGCATAAATAAAGTAATAAATCAGTGAAATACAATACATCACCTGTGACCCAAATGCCCAACCCAACTCAACCTTTTGCACATTCCTGTGAGCAGAAAAAAGAAGCAAAAATATTCTCTCATAAATTATGCGAGCTTTAGCCGCTGCTGGAATATGACATATTTTCGACTTGGACTTTGACACTGGCCAGGAGTTTTTCCGTTTTTGCCCTCTTTTGACTATTTATTAGCTTGGCATTTTTTCGTTTTTTTTTTTTTTGGTAATGAAATAAATTAATTAAGAATCAATTTGGCTTGTCAGAAAAGCTGATTTAATATTATGTTACCGTTCATTTCCTTTCCCTGACTTGAGCTTTGTGGCTCAATTTTTATAGTTGACAAGGCATCAAAGGGAATCCCATCAAGTTGATGAAGGAACTGGGAAAAGGTTCGAAGTTAAGGGTCAAAAATGTGTTGTAAAAGGACCTGTCTTCATTAAGGAAAAACCTCAAGACTTGCAAGGATTATAAATTAAAGAAAATGGTGATAGATTCATCACTTTTATGACCATCAATTGGTATAGTTTTAACTTAAAGCAAACCCCGATTTTCCTGTTCAAGGACTCAGTCCTGCTAAGCTTAGCTCACGTTCAAGGACCACTATAAAAAATCATTTATAAATAGCCTTGTACGGTCCTTCCACGCTGCACTTCTTCAAAGCTTTCAACTACTTAAGCCGAAAGAGGGGAATTTTTATACATATTTTTAGTGCGCCTTTCCAGCGAAATAAGGATAAATAGCCACTTGAGCTGGGCGTGAGTATCCTTCGGCTCGCACACGAGCATCCTTTGCCAGTTTTTTGAAACATATATGAGAACCGTGTGGGCTGAATGTGGGTGTGCTTGGGTGTATCCAAAATGATTTGCTACTCTTAAATTTCTACTTTGAATGCACGTGGAAAATAATAAATCCTGGTCGCACACACACACACACACGAGAGTTTTCCCATGCGTGTTAACTGTAAAAGTAATGCACTAAAAATAGCTAACCGAAGCCCAAGATGAAGCAGACTGGCGGCGGCAGGGGATTCCCCTTTTGCCTTGGAGAACGGAGCCAAACCGCTATCTCCAGTGCAAACAAAACTTGGCGGAACAAAATGCAAACATTTTCGCAAGCTTTTCCTTACAATTTTGTTTGCGAGGCAAATGGCGGGAAATGGAGGCGAAGGAGTGGGTGTTAAGGGTGGAAATTTGCATTGCCCGTTGGCATTCGCTTGCGGTCTGCTACACACATTTACCTATCGCGTGCTCTTCATTTTGCCATTTATTTTTTCTTTTTGTTTCAGAATTGTTGTGCTTTTTTCGTTGTTTTTATTCAAATTTTGTAGCATTTTTATGATGGCAGCCAAGTGAAGTGAAAAGGAATTGCTTACATGCAAAATACCGCCATTGATAAGAAAGTGTTGCATTAATTAAGTTCATAAATAGACGAGTTAGTGGTTCTTCCTTGTTTATTTATTTGTTTTTAGTTTTCTTTTTGTATCAGAACTCTTTCAGCTTTAATTCACTCAAGCAAATCCACTTTAATTCATTTTAAGCCCTTGAGGAAAGCCCTAGAGCAGCTCGGCTTAGTGCGCCTTCAATTGACCCAACTGGAAATTAAGTTTCGGCTCTGAAATTTCATCTGTTTGACCCAAAACAAACCGAAAGGTAAATTTACTTATCACACTTAAAACGCATTGCCTTTTGAATTGCGGAAAGAGGGAGCGCAGGGCTGGTGAAATGAGGAATTCTAGCAATTCACTTAGCCGCCGAAGGGAAAGCCACGCATTGCATTTAGCCCTCAACTTCCCAGCTCTCTCTCTCTCTCTCCCTCTTAGCCCTCATCCAGAATACATTTGGCCGTCCAGCAGTATCCAATTGCAAGCAATTTCTATTGCCCCCTTCCTCGCCAGAGCCCCCCTTCCTGTGACTACGCCAGCCATGCCTTCTCCAGTGACCCAATTTCTCACGTTTGGCTTTCATGTTTTCTGTGCACCCTGCAACCCATTACCACTGCTGGAAAGGGGGTGTGCGTGTGCACTGAAAAAAAGTAGCACAAAGAAAAAAAGTAGCTGATATTGAATAATGTGATTTTTATTTTTAACGAAAAATAAGGAATTTTGACATGTCAATATTTATAATACGGATACTTGAATATAATTAATTGCTTTTAATTAATTGCTATTAATGTGATATTGGAATCTGAGCAGATTTAACTAATCTTTTTACAAATTTTAAAATTATTATAAAAAATTTTGAACAATCTCAAGCTATTTTAATGAATATTTGGTGATCATCTTGAAAGAAATAAATAATTTACAACATTTTCTTGCTCTTTGAGTTCCGTTTACTTCGTATACTTAATCAGAATTAAAAACTTAGCCATCTTTAGAAGCGGTAAAACAGTTAAATAAATGATTTAACCGTTTCCTAGATCAAACATAAATAAATATGATTACATTTATGTAAAATCAAATAAATATAACGATAGTTCAAATAATATATCAATTTTCCACTCTAATATTTAATATTCTGATATTAAATGAACCTAAATAAAATATTATAGTTTTACTTTTATTTAGAATATAATTTTAGAAACTTTTTGATAAATGTTATATCTGTTCCCACCTTTTACTTTATCTTTTTTCCAAGTGCACTACCAGAAACCAGCTGCCTCTGCAGCCCTGCACTCCTTAGCCACATCTCCTCTTCCCTGGCTGTGGCCTGTGTAACATTTAACGACTTTCGAGTTCAAATTGTACAAAATTTACGATTCCCGGCTATCTTCGCACTCACTCCAAAAAAAAAAAATTGCTTTTCTCTGGCCTGACCAATGCGCATTGCTGCTGCTGCTGCTGCTATTGTTGTTGTTATTTCTCCTCTGGCCTTTCCGTTGGCGTTTTCACCGCTTGCTGTTGTTGCTTTTGCCGGCGTTAATTGAGGCGCAAAATGAACGCTGAATGGGTTAAGGGGTGACGAGTGGAGAGTGAGGAGTGCGGTGGGGAGTGGCCGAATAGCCATGAACAATCATTGTCTGGCAGGCATTTAATTCAATTGGCCCGAGCAGCGGCAGCATAATTAAATTCGGCTTTTCATAAATCATATCAGCAACCGTAACAGTAATCATTGTTATAATTTTAATAATTATAATGTTAATGTTAATGGCACAGCACAAATTATTTAAAATGCATTCCGCAGTTTATCGAGGCTTTTCGTGCACTTAACACATTCATTTGGCTTCGATTTCAATGTTTAATCATCTAAAGCGGCAAAGCAATGGTTTGGATTTGGATGAATGTCGAAAATGTAATTAGCAATCTATTGTGATGAAGGATAACAGGCAAAACAGGCTTTAATTAATTGGAAATTGGAGTAAGCAAGGGATACTTGGGTCTTGAAATGAAATAATTGTATACGTATACATGATAATTGGGTGCGTATACTTGATATGGCCATCAGCTGAAGTATTGTTAATACAACAAGAGTGTTGCTACTAATTTAATAAAGTAAAAATTACAGAAATAAATAAAGTGGAAGTCACATTTAAGTAAAAATAAAAGTAGGCATTCCAAGCTGACAATCAATTGATTGCTTAATTTAATTAATGGAAGTGAACTCCCTTCAATAATTATCTCCTTTCTTCAACTTCACTCATCCCTAACATATTTCAAGCTCAGAAACTTGAATAATAACAATCCGAGTAACCTCAAAAAAACATTCAATGTCATGCAGACTAAATGCTTCAATGCATTTTGTTACCTGATAACCATTTGCTTCGCTTACTTTAATTTATTTGTGTTTGCACGTGTAATTGCTGCACGTTGCTGCAACCGATTTGCCGGACAAAAGGCTTATGAAAAGCCGCGACCTAAGCCTCCGGACTTCAACTTCAACTTGGGGTCCGGCACAAAAAGAGGGCCATAAAGTTACCCGGCTTCATTCATTTTGGTGGCCTCAGCCCTCAAGTTCATAGTGGCCATTGAATGAACGAACACTGACTAAAATACAAGAAAATGTAGAATACTTGATGAGTAAGTAAAATTTTGACACAAAATAATTGAATCTTGATGAGTAAGTAAAATTTTGACACAAAATAATTGAATCTTTATATTCTTTTAATAAAACAATTTTAATCAAATTATTTTCTAAAATTTTCAAAAAGAATATTGCTCTATTAATCCCCATTTAAACCACTGTAAAATTCACCAAAAAAGGTCCCAGCTGAGACCTAGTCTTAACTATGTTTTCTTAGGTCCTCCTTTTTCAGCAGTTTTTTCTTCAACTTTATCTCCGCTTTTTATTTTCTGTTTGCTGGCATAGTTAGAAGGCGGTTGGCGTTTGGTTCGTTTGCACAATCTGGTGTCGGTCGTCAAGGTCGTCAAAGATGCAGCAGCAGCAGCCAAAATGGCAAAAGCGAGAAAAAAAACCACATCTCTTTACGTAAATCAAAAGCGTCACCAGCACCAGCAGACCAAGTTGGCCAAGACCGGCGTGGAATGAATACAACGAGCAGCGGGCCAATTGCATAAGGCGCGCGTGCAAACACGATTTTGGCCACCTTTGTCTCTCTCAGCCCGGCCAGCATCATCTTCTTCATCCGCTTCTTCGCCAGGCCAAGTCAGGTTTGGGTTTACCGGGTTTATGGGGAGATATTATCATGAGTTTATGGGGAATATGAAATTTACAGTAACTATATAAATAACAGAAGTAAATGGTAAGCAATTAAAAATTTAAAAATAATTTTAAGCAAGTTATGTTAGGAAATTGTAAATAAATTCTGTCTTGTACTTCTTCATCTAAAAATTAAAACTACAATTTCCTTAATGCCGCATAAACATTGTCTACTGTCACATTAATATTCATACCTCAAATCAGAAACATTCGTGCGAGCATAAGTCATCAGCCGCTTTTTATGGCATTTGCACATATATTCCTACCTAAATGCAGTTCAACTTTTTTGGAACTAAAGATTAAAAGCAAAAGCTTCAAACAAAGGCTAGGAAAAGACAATAGTCAGACTTTAAAACAATAAGATGAGTCAGCACACGAAAAATAAATTCAAAAAAGGCATAAATTTGAAAGGAACGTATTCTGTTTTTCTACAAATTAATTAAATAAACTATTGCGTTAGCAACAAGAAGTTCAAGCAAATAATAAATATTTTAAATGGTTAAATTTTGCAAATTAAAATTTAATATTTATAAGCCTTTTCTTTACACTCTTTATAACAATAGCTAAAAAAAATTATATTATTAATAATGTCAAGCTCCTTTTTTTCTAGAATTTCCAACCGTTTGCCCTTTTTGTTCAACGTTTTTGTGTTGAAAAGCAAACACAAACACACAGAGCCAACGCTCCTTTTGTTTTCCTATATTTTTTTTTAGCAAATCCAATAAGCACTTTAATCAAAGTCAAACAAAAAAAGTCTCCTGGCTTTATTTCACCTTTTTTTTCAGCGAAACAAAAAACCTCCACAGGGCTTAGAAAAGAAAGTAAATGAAAAAGAAGAGTAATACAAAAAATTGTCAACTTCTGACCAGCTGTACTCGGTCTAGTCCCCATGGGGCATACACCGCCACGAAATTTAATTTGAGTGCATTCGGTATTACCTTCTCCTTTTTTTTTGTACCTGAGGCCAAGTGAATAGAGGAACAAACACAAGTGGATTATGACTAGAGACCAGCCAGGACGAAGGCAATGAACCCAAAATAAACTGAATTGTTGATGGATTGCAAAGAAGATCGAGGTGGGTTATGGAGCTTGTATTATTAGTTAAGAAATTAAGTGTGAGGAATTTAATAAATGTCTTTATCTTTAACTTAAAAGACACTTTACTAAAATTCAATGACCGTTACCAGTTTAGTGGTAGACATTCGTAAAGCAATTAAGCTGCAGTTTACGCAATCGCTAATCAACAATTAAAATTCACTCAGTCGAGCGAAATGGGGTGATGTCGTTGTTGAAGTTCAAAGGCCAGAAATTGCATGATTTATGGCCAGTGCGGGGGCCTTGGCCAGAGACAATGATGATTGTAATGGTAATATTGCTGCGGCATTATGATTTTAATGAGTTACAAATGAAAGTGTTGCTTCAGGGTCTCCCGCTCCGGATGCCTCATTAAATGCCTTTTTTAAAAATGGGTTTCGCTCGCGATTTTATCTCTTTATAAATTATTATTTTTCTCCTTTGGCATCGCATGACTTTGTCTGCTGACAACTCTGTTTGGCGATTTCCTGAATTATTATTACTATGTCTTGTGGCTAATTTAAAATGCCATAGTTCGGTGTTGTTTCCTTTGTCTCGTTTCGTTTTGGCCAAATATAGCTCGGAGAAAGAAATAATAAATAATAGTAATGGAGTGTGAGGGAGACCCGTTAACTGTTGTTAACTATATTTATTTGCATGCCGGCTGCCATTGCATAATTTACATAACTAATTGAATATTTAAGCATTTCGCATTGCCAAATTTAGGCAAAAAATTAAAGCTAGCCCATTAATACATAGTTAAAATGCATGTTGGCTCATTAGGCCAAAAGCTAAATTTATTGTTAAATATTTAAATTGATAATAACATAATATTTTACAAAACAAAATCATTACTAAATAATGCAAAGCTTGCGCAATACCTAGGTTTTATTTAATATAAACAGCTTTTGTTTTCCATTTCATTTAACTTATTTAAACTTTAATATTTAAATTGTTCAAGTTCATTTACCTTGTACAGTTTGTAAGCTTTTATTCTTTGTTACATCTGAAGTTCAAGGAACCTTAGACCGAAATAAATTTCCATATCGGAGACTGAGATCCAGCTAATTATGACCCAGCATTAACCTGCTGGCTATCTTAATTTCGATCATTATTAGACTTTAGTCTCTGTAACCCAATTTTTCTCATCTCTTCTCTTTCGAGTTGTTTTCTCTGCCCTTTTTATATCATTTTCTTCCATTCTCTATGCCTCGCTAATTTCGTATTAAAATCAATAAAGTCTTGTAAAAGCTGCTACGACCAACAAAAAAAAGGTGTTATTTTTTCTGTAGCAACATTTAAAATGCAGCAAACTGGTTAGTCCCCGCCCCCACATCCTCAGTTTGAAGCCAAGTTCAAGCTGTAGGTGAGCCATTTTAATATTTGACTGGCCAACAAATGCTCGTTCTGTGTGCACTCTCGTCCTCATTTGGTATTCATTTAATATTTCCATCGACTGCATACAATATTAAACACCCTTGAAGAAGGCTGTATGTGTTTTAAAGAAACTTCTTTTATACACAAAACCATGAATATAAATAAGAAAGAGGTTACGTATGGGGTTAGGGTATATGAAGCTTATATCTGAGGTGTTTGTAGAGGAACTAAATATAAATTGTATAATAAATTAAATGTATAATATTTTGTTGATAACTTTTATAGTTTATTTTTTAGGAAGTAGAAGAAGAAATCGTACTTTGCAGCATAATATTTAATCAAACTTATACTTGTAAATATAATGTATAAAATCTATCTTAACATAAAAAAATGTTGATTTCCTATGAAAAATAAAGAATACTTTCTAGTTATTTAAATTTAATTTAATTTGAAATGAAATAAAATAGAAAATATTGAATTTATTTGTAGAAATGATATTTAGCATTTCTTTAAAACTACTCATAATATCTTTTCAACAATGAAAGAGTATTTAAAAATCTTCCACGAAGCTATATAATTTTTCCTTCGCTACCTTTATTTTCCCTTTTCTCCCTATCTCTGTGTGCCTTTTTGGTCATTTAGTTTGCCCATTTTATTGTCTTTTTTTCCAGGGGTCTCGGTACAATCAACTTTTCGAGTTTCTTCTGGTTCTTCTGGCGGGGACCGCTCCCCCAACCACAATTTCTCTCAGTCCCCGAGCACACACCTTGGCGAGTTGAAACAAAATGCATATTGAATTTGAATTTGATTAGGAATGTCGGTCGACACACATTTTGCCATTGTTAATTTATGCAACACGTTGGGGCAGAGTGAGTGTCCGCAGCCGTTGGTCACTGATTGGCTGCCAGGTGAGGCGGGGTGCTGATCAGCGAAAGGGGAGTAAGGGTACTGCCTTAAATGGAGTAATTACCGCCGCATTGAAAGGTGGCTAAGGGCTCCCCTTTCTGCCCGAAAGCCCCTTTCTCCGACAGTTCGCACAAGAAATGGGTGAATGGATCGAAGTGGAAGCACTGGCCAAGAGTGAGTGGCGTTCAAAATGCGGGTGTCGGTTTTGTCTGTTTGCTTACACTGGGAAAAAGAGAAGATAAATTGGGTTGGAAATAAATCGATAAATAGTTTTTGAGCCTAAAAAATACTTAAGAATTTTATAGAAATTATTAGGGACCCTAAAATAATATATTTTCTTAAGACATCTCATATAACATCTCTTAAAATAAACTCTCAATCCGCAAATGCTTTGATAGTTATTTATATAAAATTTTTTAACATGTTTTTTGGCAAATAAATTCAATTTTATTTTCTAGAATTATTTATTAACGAATATTTGAACTCTTATACAGACCTCTTACAACCTCAGAATTTTATCTACTTTTCTCCAAGTGTAGCTACCGTTAAACGTGTTTGGCATGAGCCAAACCCGTGCGGCCGAAGCATCACAAGTGCCAAAGTAAGCACTGCCCAGCTAGTGCCCGGCCCCTCGAAAAATCCCCTATTCTCCGCGCACCCGTAACGCTCGAGTTAAGTCGGTCGGTAAATTATAATGCGAAACTCTTTGGGCAGCCGGGCATATCAACAGTTGGCTCCCCTATGGGAGCCGGTCCGATACCAAGCCCAGGTAACTTCAGGTAACTTCCCAGCCAGCCGCAGCGAGCCGACTTCTGGCGTTTTATAACAACACCCCGGAGGGCCATTGTCTGGCCTGGTGTATAACCAGCCTATTATGTTACCAATTGACAACTCCGTATTCCCCTGGATAATCACTCTATATAGATATGTATATATATCGTGAAATGGCTTTCGCTCGTTTCAAATTACTCAATTGAAATCAATTTCAGAGCCAGAGCCACCAAATTAGTTTATTTTTAATGCCGCTTAATTGATTTTCACTGTCATCCAATTATTTGTCTCGTTGTCCGAACTATTATTATTTTATATTACGCGTAATTTCCATGGGCGAACTGAACTGTTTGCTTTACTGCCACACTTAATGAAAACCGTCAGGAGCAACAGATGAAAGCTGCGACTTAAATGGTATATCCTTCCCTGTTATGCCCGTGCCGCTTATCCTTTTTATGCTGTAATTTCCGAATGCATTTATCCTTAATGGATTGTGCATGTCGGCTGTAAGTTAAGACACTTTTCCTTCGCACTCTTATACGCGCCGATGCATGACCGTTAGGCGCGTATAAGAGTGGAGCTCGAGCTATTTGTTTGACGCTGAGCTTGCAGCAAGTTTGACATAGGCTTGAGTTTATTTTCTTGTCTAAAAATTATCTTATATGTAAATAAATGTTCATAAATAATAAATAAAATTCTTTAATAAAGTAAAATAATAATAATAACAATAATAATAAAATATTATTAATAATATAATATTAAAGAAACGTATATAGAAATTTAATTTAATTTAATAAAGATAAACATATATTTACTATTTCGGAATACAAATTTTTAGTAATTATTGTAAAATTACACGAAAAAAATAATAGAAATAAAAGAGTTCATGTGTAAACTTATATTTATTATTTACGAATACTATTTTTAACACCAATTGTCATATGACAACATAAATAACAATTTTCTATACGTCACAAGTTTAATTTAAGCCCTTAAAATGGGTTAATGGTTAAAAGTTGGTTAGTTGTTCAATGTAAGTTTACTTTTTAAGATGTTACATTTTTTACTATAATTTTTAACCCCTAAGAATTCCTGTATCCTTTCCCCGTATTAGTTAAAGTGTTATATTTATTAATCAATAAAAACATGTGCAGTTAAAACCCGACTTGCTTAGAAAGCTTTAACCCATATTTTAATAATATTCTTTAACCTTAACTTTCTCTCTCTCTTTAATTTCTCCCAACCTCCTTTAGCATCATTTAAAGTTCCTTTTGGTAATGCCCTGTTCCGCGAGGCTGCTCTATTCGAAAAATAATGGCACTTATTCCACTGAACGCTTCCGCAATTCAATTTACAGCCAACACAACTCACACTAACAACTTGAGGAGCATTTGGCCCAGCAACAATTAGTGAGCGTTTGCAAATTGCTCAACACTGGCACAACATCTTGAGGTGCCAAGAAGTTTGAGTTTTGCGAAAACTCAGTTAAGCAGAAGCAGCCAGCAACTGCCAGCAACTTCAACTACAACCACTCCAAATGCAATGCACGAGCGGCTCTTCCCGTTAATGAGCAGACGAGATGAGAGTTGGCCAAGAAGAGGCTTCGAGATCGCAGATTATTAAAAAAAAAAATATAGGAAAGAAGCAAGAAGAAAAACTAACAAATAAATGCAGAAAAAGTACGAAAGGTGATATATTTCAAGATGCATTTTTTCGCTCAAATCATTTGTGGAGCAGCACAGAAAATCGCTTACAAAGATATAATTGAGGGTTGGGTTTTAGTTCTAAAAATAATGTATTATATTATATTAATTATTATTATAATTATTATAAAAATATTATTATATTTATTTTTAGGTGTTTAAAATAATAGATGTTTTTTTAGATTTTAAATGAAGATATATTATCCATAATGTTCTATTTGGTTTTTAACGAATTTTTGTTAGAAAATGTTGTAAGAATTTATTTTAAACTTGCTTTTTGTTTCTTTAATTTTATATATTAATTAGAACGTTTCAATAAATTTTTGTTATTAAAAAGGTTTAATAAACATTAACATAACGCAGCTTACTATATACCCAAACTTTAAACAAATAATAATGCACCCGATGTTGTATGTTATATAGAACAAACAATCATTGGTCTTAAGCTGTAATTAGTTCTATTAGTTTGACCGCAATTGTATATATCCAAAAAACGCAGCACACACTCACATACGTTGCAATAATTAAAACTTGGTTAAAACGCCATGCCCAGAGGGTGCCGAGAGGAGGGCGGTCCACAATGCATCATCGTGTTGAAGTTGCGATGCGAAACGACCGCACCTAATTGGTTTTGCATGAGTTAGTTGCTGCTGTTTATGTTGCCGGTGGGTGGAAATGGGTGGCAAGGGGGCGGCACGAGTTGGCAACACATTTGTGGCATAAGTGGCAAAACCCAAAGTTAAGAAAAAAAAACACACAGTATCGAAAGTCATGAGAAATGATGCCACTTCGACTGGTGTCGATTTGGACGAGGGAAGCAAAAGACAGATGCTAATCTTCAAAGATTTTAAGGCAAGAGCTGAACAAGAAAGGAAGTTTGGAAAGCTGAAGCTTGTATACTCTCTCATGAAAATCGATCATATCTCAGCTAAAAATGCCCTTATTTCAATTCGAAAAATTTTTCAGTTTTGTGATCTGTTCATTTTTAGTTAAAGGCTCTTCATTACAAAATATTTTTAAAATACATAAAAACAAATTTAAAATACATTTTGAACCTCAAATCATTACGTTATTAACTATATAAATAATAGAATTTTCTGTAATCTATCATGTTATTTGTAATTTGTTTAACCAAACCATTTAACCAATTTTTAAACCAAAGCAACAAGTAAACTAATGCTCTCTTATTTCCATTTTCCAAATAACACTCAATAAATACCTCTTCAATTAGCTATGTAAAATATATTACATATATTCCTGGAATTGTAGACCATTAATTAGCTTTAAAAGTAAAAACCCTAAAAAGAAATAGTCCTATTGATAACTGAATATTTTAGAATCGATTTAGGCTTGTGCTCAAAGACATTTGAAACTGAAAAATGTGAATGGAAACCATTTCCATATCACTCCGCTCAGTTCGATTGCATTTGTAACATGGACAAAGGCAAATACAGAATTTAATAGCGCGTTTCGATTGTTCGACAAATGCAAATTGAGTATTTTCGTGTGTTTTTCGAACGAACATGCCCCATCATGTTGCACCCTCCCTCATCCGCCTGCCTCGCACCTCCGGCTTATGTTATGACATAATTAAAGCCCGACACATGTTTGGCTTGCTTTTCTGCGGCGTGGTCACCTGTCCGACTGTCCCACTGTCCACCTGTCCACCTGTCCGCCTGTCCGCTTGTCCCTCTGTCACTGACACGTCACGACACCTGGCGGGGTGCTGATGAGAGTGATGCACGGTGCTGCTGAGTATGCACATTTTAAATGCAATTTAATGGACGCAACAATTTACCACACTTTGCCAAAGTATATGTAGTGTGTACATGTATGAAAAATCATTCACAAAAAAAGGGTTAAAAGCTGAAACAAATGAAACGATATTCGGTGGCAATTTATCTTTAAAATGGATGCCAAAGTGTTGGGAGCTTCCTTCCTGCCAGTAACTATGCATGTTATATTGAAATTTATGAGGACGCATAACTATACCCTGTAAAGGAAGAATATAAAAATATATAAAAAGGATTTTCTAAAATATATCAAATATTATTTTAAAACATTTAATATGGCTTTACCTCAAAGGGTTATAGTTCCTTTTCAAAAGTTATTTAAAATCTCTTTAAGTAAATATTTCTTAATAAAAAATTTATATTTTGAAGAGATTTATAGCAACTGCATATAATTTAAAGGTAAATTTTATTATCACCTATTTTCAAGTACTTTTTATTTAACTTTACTCCCTTAGAGTACAAAAAACTCCACTGTTAAGTGTAACTTTCTTTCTATTTTATTGCATATATTTTTTTATTTTTTCATTCACACGCCCGCTCGCATATCCTGGCCATCCCTTGGACGCCCTGCATAGCTACATTTTAATATTTTCCCAGATGAGGACACAGGATAAAGTTGTGGAGGAGCTGGCAAGGCAACGGCCATATTTCACAATTTATTGTGCTTGTCAATTGCAGGCAAGGCAAGGCGCAAAAAAATAGCTACCATGCCATATGCATACTCGCAGTACTTCTTCCATGGCATCAGTGGATGCTAAGGGGAAATGCACAAAATTATTCTACTGGAAATATTGCATTTTTATATCCATCATACAACTTGATGTCTGCAAATCATGGTAGCTGCAAGTGGCTAGCTCTGTGAGCATTTGCTTTTTGGCCTTGACAATGATTTGCTTACAAGAAGGTCGAAACGGTTAACTATAAGGGATTTAGTAAATAAAATGTTATAAGAAATAATCTTTAAAATAAAAAAAAATTATGCTAATATATACTAACTAAATTTAGGTAACTTTAATTTCTTACACCTATTCCACCTATGCAAGTGTAACAAATAAACAATAAAATCGATCAACAGCAAATGTATCTTATGCTTATTGAACAAAAAACAAAAATTCCATAATTGAGCTAATTACCTAGAGTCTTCCGTGTGACAATTTATAAATTTCTCTTAAGTGGCTCAAGTTCAAAATCATAATTTCACATATATCAATATACAATTTCTTGTATAATAATTGAAATAAAATCGAAGGCTTCCGTTTTGTAGATGTTGTATATTTGCAAGTATAAACCACAAAGGCACGACAAACGCTTGTAAAACCATATGGATATGTGACATTCAACTCTGTCCTGACCCCTGGCGATGGGGAAAGCAAATATCGCAGCAAGGTAAGAAGACAGCTTTGAGGGGCAGGTTGACTTGGCTGGGCAGATGGCTTGCAAGTGGCTCTTTGACTCGGCCATTAACACAAACTTGACACATTGATGACGGCGTTGTTATTGGTGTTATTGTCATCGTTATTGTCTGTGCCATCGCCGGTGTCTGTCGCCTACGTCTAAGGGGTATTATGGCGCAACTTTAGATTTATGATAAGTCACGATTCCAGCTGGCGGCTGGAAAAATTGTCGTGAGCCTAGGAAAACATTGCAAAAAAATAAATAAAAAGAAAAGCATTTTTTTATGCAATCGAAATGCATTTTTTGGCAAACAATTGGCGCTCATCAGGCAGCCAATTAAGTTGTTTAATTGAATTTCGAGTGGAAAGTGCCGAGCAAGCACAAAACGAGCCAAAGAAGACGCCGCAAAAGCATTTAGCAAACGAGCAGAAGAAAATTGAGGATTTTATTTCACTCTATCGTTTTCCACGTACAGATAGTAACACTTTTTCTGTTATTTTCTGTTTTCTCTTGTCTTGAATTTTTTTTTTTGTGTTGATTGAATGTGAAAAGCAACTGTAGTTCAAATTGAGTACCGAGCAGTTAAAGATTATCACAAATAGTTTAAAATAAAAATTCTTTTTTAAGGTTTGATTATTTCTTGGAGAATAATTTAAATCCGTATTTGTTATTCGCAAAAAAAAAAGAAATAAATATATAAATTTTACCAAAAATATTTGTATTAAAAGGTAAAAGCTTATTTTTTCTTGTTAACTAAAAGACTTATTATTCTGCCTAAGCTTAAAGAAACTATTATTTTTCACCAGTCTTTTTGAAATAAAAAAGTTCGTCCTTTTTCTTATATACTTTTTTTCGATTGTTGCTGCCTTGCATTTTCAGCAAAATGTATTCCTATTTGTACTGTCTCGTCGGTCGTATTTGGTCCTCGTCCCGAGGATATCGCCCTGCACTGCCGGCACTTCACATAATTTCAATGAACCGCATTTACGTTTGGTTCGGTCTATCTATCCTTCCTCAGAGCATCCGTCGGCGCCGACATTGCCGTGACAATGCCGCACTCATATACACATACATCACAGGACTCGATAGGATTACACTTGGAAAAATTGCTGTTAAATTTTCGTTATACTATTGGAAATGTTAAAACAGGAGTTAGGAAAAATATTTACTCAATTTTGTCGAAATTTTATAAGGGGTTAAATCGTCAAAATTGTTGAATATTGAAAAAAGGATAATTTTTTTATCTGCATTTTGTATAATCCTAACATGCTAAATCCATACCGCATACCGCCTAAAAGTAAGCAATACCTTTACTAATTTTAATTAGTTTGAACTAGATCCCAGTACCATTTAAAAAATAATATAGTTAGATTGATTAAAAAAGGTAATCACACTTTTTTCTCTGTGTACCCACGTACTGAGTACAGGAGTGAGCGACTCTCGTGGAGAGCGGCAGTCATCGAAGCTCGCAATTTGTGGCTTTCGGCACAGTTAATGCCAATCTCACCGAGGCTCCACATCTTGCAGCTACCACCCCCCATGCCTCGTGCAACCACCATCCATACAGCCATGCCACCTACCCCCGATGCCAGCCATTCTTCTGAGGCACCGCTTGCTATCTCGCCGCATTACAATTCACTGACATAATGCAAAAATCGCAGCAAGTCAGGCGCAACTCGTTGATACGCGTGTTCTGCAATTTCCAACTCTCCGTTTTTCCTGTCTGATTGGAAAGGGGAATGAAAAGAGAGAGAATGCACCGCCATTGTCCTGGGCTTGTAAGGATCGAGGGAATTTCGTGAATGGCCGTTAGTAATGCCACTAATGGAGAGTGAGCTAATTAAAATTGCCCAAAAGAGTAACAAAGACCTTGAACTAGGCAGAGAGAAGCCTCATAAAGCTGTTTATATTGTAATTGAAATTTATGAGCCATAAAAATAAGGTAAACAAACTAGCTAGCTTAATTTTTTATAACGTTTATAACTTCACACTTATTAAGTTATTTATTAAATTATTTTGGCTGTGCCAAAGCTACCCCATCGAGTACCTCCTCATTTTAATAACTTTATAGCCATTGAAAGTCATAAAACAATTAACCCTATCGTTGCGTTCAATATGTACCCCCTTGGGTACGTATATCAATGGGCGATAATCACCCGGAATAATCCAAATGGACACCGCGAAGTATATAAATCTTGGATTTACGCTGCTTTTGGCTGGTATCAAGGAAACACTAATAAATAGCCACACTCTAGGTATAATCTAAGATTAGATTGAGGCAAAGGTTCTTTAGAAATATTCTGCAAAATACTTAGTCGTGCGACCAAAGTGGACAGCAGCAGTTCAAATGTTGAGAGGAACAATACTTGTACTGGCCCTGGTGGCTATAGCTGGAGCTACAAGTGACTTTGATCCTTTCATTGATATACCCTTCAAGCCAATTAGGACTTCGGTGTGTAAAAGATTTGTGAAAACTTTAATTAAAAACATTTACGCAAAGAGAACCAAAAATAATCTTAGTTTCATAACATTAAAAGACATAATTCTTCCCCTAATCCAACCTTGATATCTGTTCTTTAACTATTACTAGTCCTTCAACTGATTTAAGTTTAATTTTCGCTGCAGGCGGAGCGCATTGAATCGCATGGCTACCCGGCTGAATCGCACTTCGTGGAGACTCCGGACGGCTATGTCCTGAATGTGTTCCGCATCCCGCACTCACCGAGCCTGAATAATGCTGCCCAGCAGCGTCCGGTGGTGCTCATCATGCACGGCCTGTTCAGCTGCTCGGATTGCTTCCTGCTCAATGGGCCGGAGGACGGACTGGCGTACAACTATGTGGACGCCGGCTACGATGTTTGGCTGGGCAATGCCCGAGGCAATCTGTACTCCAGGAACAACACCAAGTTGGACATAAAGCATCCGTACTTCTGGAAGTTCAGCTGGCACGAGATCGGTTCCATTGATCTGCCAACGATGATCGACTATATCTTGGAGGTGACGGGAGAAAAGGCCTTGCACTACGTGGGCCACTCGCAGGGCTGCACCTCTTTCGTTGTGATGGGTTCCTACCGTCCCGAGTATAATGCCAAGATCAAGACGGCTCATTTGCTGGCTCCGCCTGTATTTATGGGCAATACCACGGAGGGTCTGATTGTGGCCACAGCGCCTGTTTTTGGAACTCCAGGCATAGGTTCTGCTCTGCTGGAGAACCAGGTGTTCCTGCCAAAGAATCACTTTATTCAAAGGCTGCTGGACACCACCTGCAGCAATCAGCCTCTGCTGCTGAGCTACTGCAAGACCCTGGCCCTGCTCTGGGGAGGTCCTGAGATTGGTAATCTGAATAAGGTGAGTCTTTAATATAAATTTTCTTATCTTTATATCCTTATAAATAATCTACCCCTAGACCCTGCTCCCTCAAATCGCTGAGACGCATCCTGCTGGAGTTTCCTCTAATCAGGCCATTCACTTCATCCAATCCTATACTTCCAATGAATTCCGTTTGTACGATTGGGGAAGTCGCAAAAACCTGGAGTATTATGGAGTGGCAGAGCCTCCTGCCTATGATCTTGGCCAGATTACCTCAGAGCTGTATTTGTACTATGGACTGGCCGATGGTTCAGCTAACAAGCAGGACATCTTACGGCTGCCCGAGCTTCTACCCAACTTGGCCCTGTTGCATGAGGTACCTGAGCCCACCTGGGGGCACTTGGACTTTATATTTGCCACTGAGGTCAAGAAGTTTATCAACGATTTGGTTATAGACTACAGTAAGGTCTATGATGAGAAGGCTAAGAAAAATTAATATGGATTTCAAGGAAGAAAATTATATATTTTAAAGAATAACTATTAATATAAATCTATTTAATCACCTCTTAATTTTGATAACAATCTCTTAAATCTCCCTTTAAGCCAAATTCACATCCGGATTAATTACAGATAACTAAACACTCAACTTTATCCAACGTTTTTGGCCAGAATGGCGAATGTGGGCAAGCTAATTGCCAGTTAAGAACTGTCTGCTGGTCGGGTTATCTCAGCCATTCCCTTAACTTTGTCTGGTCACGCCCCTCTGATGTACAAGTTTTCTCCTTCTTTTTTTTTTTGTCATCTTGTTTTCCCAGACTCTGCGCCGGTTTGTTGACAAAAATTATCGCTGGCTGGATGACGTGGTTAGCTGTGCCACAGCCCCTTCTGGCCCCTTGGCGAAATTACAGTAATTAGCACTGTTCCCTCACCAGTTTGCTTGTTTGGCGGTTTAGTTGGGGGACAGTTGCAAATATGCTTATAATGATGATTTATGCGGTTCAGTGGGTTGTAGGTTGCAACCCGGTAAGAATTTTTCACGCGATAAGGGAGAAGTTGCATTGATAGCAAGGATTTTTATTGGATTAGGAAAGAGGTATTTATTAAAATTGAGATAAAATTTTAATTTAAAATGTACAGGAAAATAATTAATTATTGTCAAAAACTATAGAATGGTGATTTCAAACCTCTTAAAAGGACGTCCAAAAGTATGCTACATAACTTTATGTTGTTACAAGTGCATTCAAACTTTTTAACATATTTTTAAATATTCAAAAATTTCTAATGATTTCCAGAGAATCTTATATATCTTTACTCTAATTTATTTGCTCGAGATCGTGTTAAATTTTCATAAATTTGATCACTAGATCAACAGTATTTCTATATTTTCAGACCTTAACTATCAGCATTACTTTATATACATATATATTAGAATAGTATTTTAAAATGACTCATCGTAGCTTTATATCAACACAAAGTCCTTTGTTAATTAGAACACTGATATATATAATGAATCACCCCTTCGACCAATGTATTTTTTTACTAAAATCAAATCAGTTAATACCAAAAACCCTCACATAACTCCCCTCAAGAAATATTCCCAATTACCCCCAAAACCCAATGTCTATCAAAGTGGTTTATCAAATTGATTACTCAACACCTGCCTGGGTTATCTACTTCAGATTAAGGTAGCACGAATTAAGTTAAATTTAACCGCCATTATCTTAGGCCCCTTCGAGCCGCGAACAACCCAGATAATTAATTGACTCTAAGTAATGCCCATTGACTGCTCACTCGGCAGTGTTTCGCACTTGGGATGGCTTCAATCGAGCCCAGCTCCTGGCAATTAACCACAGCAGCTCCTACATTAATCGCGGACCGCTGATGTGGAAGAGGATAATGCCGGTGACGCGCGGAGGCCTCGAGTGCGTCAGCGGGCGAAAAATAAGTGCAGAGTTAAGTGAAATTGCGAATCATCAAAGGCGAGACAGCGAAATAAAATTAATAAAGTGTAAAGGGATTTGCGTCGCGACAGCACTAGCAGAAGAATGAGGAGCACAAATCTCCTGCAGACAGAGACGCGCGCAGGACATAAATCTGCCGGGGATTCCGGCTCACAAACCCTGACCTGTCCTGAGTCCGGAGTGCGGACTGCGGACCCCCATCGCCTATAATCCTTTATTTTCGTTTTCAATTTGTTGGAAAAGGCAAACAGAAAGTGTTAAAAGTATTTCTCATGCGGAAAATCCACAGCGACTGGCCAAGCGCTGACAAACTTTTCTTTTTCTCACCCCTCAGCCCCTAGACTTTGCCCTTCCTTTGGCTCTCCTCCCCTCTCCCCTCCTCTTCGGTGCTTTCTCTAAGTGGCTGCGACACTTCTGTATGCATAATTTAAACAAAAGTCGCCGAAAAAAAAGTGGAGAGAACGAGAGCGGAAAAACAAGCAGCAGCAGCAACACAAAAGTTGCAATTGCAGAAATTGAAAAATTTCCCGCATAAAAATATGCGCACAGGCATGAAAAGTCCAAGGGAAAACAAAAGGAAAATCAGCAGACTCCCCAGGACAGAATTTTTGCTGGTAATCTTGCTCTCAGCCAAGATGTCGGCAGAAGTGTCGTGCATGCCCGTTGCTGCTGCTGTTGGCCAAAATGTTTATTGTCAAAAAGTTCCGCAGAATGCAGATTGCCACAAGAGGAAAGGGTCACAGGCGACGCGGGGATTATTTTTGTTGCCTCCTTTTTTTGGTGATTTACCTGCCAACTTCAGGCACTTTTATCCTGAAATATTTGTATTTCTCGCTAACAAAATCCAAAGTGACTAATTTATAATGAAGGTTGCCAGGTGTAAGTCTTGTTTACGCCAAGAGTTGCATGGGCTTTAAGTAAATATGAATTATATATAAATTTACTCTGAAGTTAGTAATTAGCATCATATGTTTCAGTTTGTTTCCTTTTTTTATAATTACATTTTTATTTAATAATCAAGGCTTTACGTCATGTGTTAAGCTCTTATATGGTGACACAATCTCCGTTAAGGTTCGTAAAATGCCTAAGAGAAGGTCAAAAGCCTAAATAACTGACAAAATATATAATTAAAAATTTAATTTTCGAATGAATATATTTAAAAAGGAGTTTAGAGTTAGTTGGATTTTTAGCTCAACTAAATATTTCAATTATAACGGAGTCTTATAAAATGGTTGAAAAACATGGATCATAAATAACTACTTATAAAGCTGGTTCACGTGTGTGCTTTTGACAGCTTTTCGAAAAGTTTACATTTACTCTTAACTGCTTTTTACCCGGGTGTAAAAGTTTGCAAAGCTTGACAAGAAATGTATATAGCAAATGTCAAAATTGTGTTTCATCGTAAATTCTGGCAACTCCATTTATTGAGCATTTCACGATGCTTTCCGCAGGACATTCCGATGTTTTCCCGCGGAAAATCGAATTTTCCTTGCAGCGAATTATATTTTTGTTAGTCGTTTTCAAAGAATTCATTTCCGACCCAATAAATCATATATTCTTAATCAGCATCAACAGCCAAATTTTTTTTCAATTTTTCCCAAAAAAGTTTAATTTTTTTTAGATTCATATTTTATTTGCTGATTTATTAAGCTAATCAAAACTAGTACAGAAAAGTTGTCCGAATTGAAATTAAAATCTTTTAGGCTTAGATTTGATATTTGAAAATCAACTTTAGCTTGCACTAAATATGGTATCTACAAATAATAATAATTTATTTAAAGGTCCTTTAATGAGCAAATTTTATGTATTCTTAGTGATTCCTCTTAGTGACAAACATTTGAAGGCCAAAAACCACTTACTTGCAAAAATCAGATATATTCGAATTCTACATAACAATCTGTATTAAAAAAAATTTATATTGTAGTTAAAAATTAGTTTTAAAAGATCGAATTAGAAATAAGTTTTCCAGTTCTTATAAAATTTTATATCGATTTTAATTTTAACAAATTTATTTAAAAAGCTTCACCAAGTAAGGGTTTCGTTTTAAGATTCTACTTCTAAATTCATTCATTATTCTTCCAAAAACAAGCCAAACCTTTGCTTCCTGAAAGAACAATCTAGGTCAATTTTCATTTTTCACTTGCTAAACTAATTGTGTAAATTGTGTAATCTCCATTCCATTGAATCCCTTCAACATTCCTGGAGGCAAAAAAACGTTGATTTAAATTTAAATCTGTTGCCGGATGCTAAAATTCGAAATACAATCAGCCATGAGCCAGGTTATTTCCAATTACTCAACTCGCCAGGGGAATCGACTCAAACTTTCTCAACTGGCAATTTGGGAAAGCCATGAAAATGAAAATGTTTGACAAATTGCCATATTTTTGCAGACACACACACACAAAATCGAGCTGCAAAGTGGGCCACTTGATTCATTTGGCATTTATTTAAATTTGCCAGAAATTTGCAAGCTAATTTCATTGTCACACGGCCCCGAATCTGGGCCATATTCTGTTGCTATTGGGGGTCAATTGTTATGTCTGACAGCGACAAATGTCAGAATGTCAAATCACTGGGAAAACTGGCAAAACGAGAAAAATGCTGGGCGAGCAATTTATTTTATTTGCATTTCACACATTCCGCACAACGATGTGGGGCGAACGCCTAAAAATATGCCAGGCAAAAAGCAAAAGTCCGCACATATGTGTGTCTGGGCGAAAGGAAAAAGTTACCAAATCTGTGTATTTTTTGTCCGAGTCATTTTAATCCACTTTTCAAAATTTATTATGCAGAAACGCTCAAAAATGTCCCGCCAAAACTTTCCGAGGAAAAAAATAGTAGTGGAAAAAAGGACGAATATGCCTTATTGTCGGGTTACATTTTTGTTTTCGGGCGCAGACTAGGAGCTGTCCACATGTTTTGGGAGTCATAAATCTGCAATTACCAGTCATGCTGGATCGTCCCAGTCAGCCGAGTCGTTCTCCTCCATTTTCCGGCGCCTGAAAACTTGCAAAATTCACTTGATGCATCGCTTTTTCGAGTTAAATTTTTGCTACTTTAAGCTGCATTGCCAAAGTGACATCTAAATTATGCTTAGACTCTGTTTGCCTGCCATTTGATTGGAGGCCCGTCTCTCTATCTCATCTCTCTGGGAAAGTTAGTTTGCTGGCCCGAAAAAACAAATAAACAAAACAGTTGAAAAGAAACTTGAAGTTGACTAGTTGGCCCCCATCCCTTTTTCAGTTCATTCAGGACTCTCTCTCGTTCGGTCTCAGTCTCAGCCTGTGTCTGTTTCAGTTTCAGTTTTCTATTTTGTGTTTTTTGCCAGCCGGTAATTTTTGCCATTTCTTGGCCGAGTCCTGGATGCTCGACTAACTTGTATGCGTTCATGCTTGGCAGCCAATTCAAGTCGTGTCATTTTGTTGAGTTTGTGTTGAGAGTTCGTTGAGTTACCGGCTCTCTCTCCCCCATTTGCAGCATTTGGCCCAGCTTTCACCGCTTGTAATTCAAATGTCAGTCAGTCAGTCATTCAGTCAGTCTGTCGCTCGTTCGTTCGTTCGTTGGCTCAGTCGGCACGTCAATGTGGGCCAAACTTCCTGCCAAGCTCTTCCAGCCACTTGAGCCTTGCCAGCCCAAAGAGAGTGCTAGTCTCTAGTTGCCTCCGTTCTGCTCCAGCTCCAGCTCCATCTCTCCATCTCCATCTCCATCTCTCCATCTCCATCTCTCCATTTGCGGCTCCTGTTGGACAGGTGTTGTCTCATTGGTATCCCTGCAGCCTCCTATGCTTGCCTGTGCGTGTGCGGTCTCTTTAGTTTTTCCTTCAGTTTTCCGTCCATCCAGTTTGCGGCCAGCAGGTTGATTCCTGTGCTCAGTGCTCTTGTGCTCTCTGTGAGCCTTGCGTGAGCCTGGGAAAAATAAATTATTTATTGAACTCGGTTGGACGAGCACACGAAAATTCCAAACACAATAAGCAACATACATGGATAAATTGATTCTTGTTTAGTTTCTGGGTAATCAACTGTAGTCTTTGAAAATCTCCTTCGATCAAAGGAGGGAAAAGGCACTTTTGCCTGAGAGTAACTTTGGCAACTATGAAAATATAAACTATCAGGCAGCTCTGGGAAAAATATATATATTTATATATTTTATATATAGACTTGAAAGCTTTGAACTTTCACAAATTAGTTTTCTCGTTAAGAAAAAGTTTTCAATTAAAGCTGATGAAGGTTAAGGTTATGTAATGAACTGTCTAATTTGTAAAAATAACTTTAGGGCTGGCTTTCCATTGCTTAAATTGTTTATATATTTACTTTCCCTTTTATAAACCATAATAAGACTTAAATTTACCCAATTTAGCCCTCATAAATGTAAACTTTAATGCCAAAGTTGTTAAACTAATTGACGTGAGCAAGAGCTTCCTGCTGCCAAAGTGTTTAATCTGGCTAATAAACTTAGGTGGTGCCCACGATTAAATATTCACCAGAGAACATTTTCGGCTTGGCATCAGAAGTAAATTCATGGCGTTGCCATCTGGCTCAAGTATCCTGGGCATAGTGAGAAGGTCCTTGCATTGTTCACCCTGACGGCAGTTCACAACTCACGGCTTATGAATTTGCGGCCTGAGGAACATCAGCTTCTCGTCCAGCCTGGCCGGGAGCGTATAAATTTCTGGGAACCCGAGGAGCTAGGCAGCCAGAGGATAGGTCATGGTCTTCACAGTGCCATAAAACGCTGGCTAAGTGAAGCTAAAAACGGGTTAAATTGCAATTACGTGCCGGCAACTTGGCCCCGAGCATTAGAGGGGCCGCAACATGTTGATTGTCTGGGCAGCGGCAGAAGGGTCGCCTCCGTCGTCGTGGTTGTGGTCGTGCTCCTGGCTACATGGCCACACCCCAGCTACGTGTGTTGCACCTTGGACTCTGACTGGGCATAAATTCAGCCGTAGGAAACGCCGGAGACGTGCCGGTTATCTACGGCCCTGCTGCGTCTGCGGGTCTACAAAGTTTTTAATTAAAAAATGCAGTCGCTTGGCTTTTAATTTCTATTTTCCTCCATTTTTTTTTCGATGCAGATGGCCTCGGAAAATAAATAAGCAAGCTTGCAAATTTCGAAAAAAATCGATTCCTATTGCCAAATCAATCTGCATATTAACAAATGGAAAAGAAATACAAGGCAAGTAGTAAATATGTACATAACTTGGCCGTAGAAGTCACAGCCTGTTCTTGTCGTTTCTCTCTCTTTCTCTCTGCGAAAGTTTTTTGGTCATGGCCCTTGCTTGCACTTTCCCAGAGCCAAAGGAAAATTGAAAAACTAATTTCCAACAAACAAAATCAAAGCAAAAAGCCTCGCTTGCATCTGTGAAAAGGAAAAATTCGGTTTGCATAAAATTACCATAATACAATTTCGATAATTTCCACAAACTATGTCGTTGACAGGCAACCGGAAGAAGTGGCGCCCAACTTGAGCTGCAACTTGGCTTAACTCGACTTGACTTCTGCTCCTCCGGCGTAGGTCCCTTGCCCCCGGGCGCTGACAGTGTGAGCAACAACGTGTTAACAAGTATTTCCCCCTGGACCCACATTTTTTGTTCCTGCTTTTTCTTTTTTTTTGGCACCTAGAGTGAGAGTGACTGTGACAGCGAGGCGACAGCGTGTGGACCCATCAATCATGGTCCTTGTGACGTGTATGGTCTTAACCGCCTAAGACAGCGGTGGGTTCAAGGCTGTTGACGTGACGCAAAGGTCAAACAGAGATTTATGAGGTGATTTGCAGCAGCCTGCAGGTGAGAGCTGCTACCAGCTGCCGAGATTTATTGAAGATCTTAAAAAAATCTATTTGTAAGGTTGCTAGAAAAATTGTGATTCCATTTTTGCAAAAACGAAAATTGAAAAGTTATGTTCTGATTTCACTGCAACTGCTAAATTTGCATGTAATCTGTCATAAAATAAGGGTTATCTTTGTGCTTTTGGAATAAAACTGGTTATATCTTATCGTAGCTAAAAGATAATATTTGTAATTACGTTCTCACACCTCATGGAGATAAGTTACTTTATACTAAAAAGTAAGTATAAAGAGTCAAAGTCACTCATCAGCAGGGCAGTATTTGCAAAATGTTCATTAAATACTCAGTACTTTGGCTGGCTTTCAGTGTGATTTCTGTGATTGCACAGGGTAAGTTTTATATATTATTTAATATTTATTAAAATCAAATATAAATTTATTATAAATTCTTTTAGGATCACAGATGAGAAACCCCTCACAGTTCATAAAAATCGGCAGTGGTTCCTATTACATTGAGACTTTGTCTAACAAAAACTGGTTTGCTGCCTACGAGTCCTGTCGCCAAATGAAGGCATCCCTTATAGCCTTCGAAAGCCTGGAGGAATGGAAGCTGGTAAATCAATACCTTCGAGATATGCAAATCTATAGAAAATATTGGACTGCCGGCACAGACTGGGCGGAGCAAGGAAAACATGTTTGGTTTTCGAATGGACAGCCTGTGTCGTTAGACATTTGGAGAGCCGGAGAACCGAATAATTACAGAGGAGAGGAACACTGCGATGAGGCTGGGCCAGGAATAGTGCCTTGGCTGAATGACATTGTTTGCACAACACTGAGGATCTACATTTGCAAGGCGCCGGAGGCACAGGCACAGCCGCAGACACAGATACAGACACAGACAGAGTGTCCGAGAGAGTCCTTGAGGAGATTAATTTTAATAAAGAGCTTTTACCCGGGAAGCTGAGGGAGTTTTACAGCTTCTTATATAAGTAAAAAAATATATTTGTATTAATAAGTTATATATTTTATAAATTTAGCAGTCTGTTATGCACGAGTCAAGTCCATCATAGCATTGTCCTTCGGAAACTTTTCCTATTTCTCTCTTAACAGAGACAGCCCTCAAGATTTTTCCCCTTCTCTATTTGTATTTTCAAGTCGTATATCATTACACCTCGCTGATATGTCATGCCATATCGCATTATATCGTGGGCGTATCTTTAGCCCCAAGTGTTTATCCAAGAGATGCCGCTGTGTTTTTGTGTGATGAGCGAGGAGAGGAGCTGGGGAGACTCTGACAAACTTTGGCTTATGCACAATTCAGATTGCATTGTCAGCAATTTTTCCATTTTTGACTTTTTCCACATGCCAACTTCTCGACGAGCTATTGTTTTTCTCCCATTGCCATTCCCTTCGCTGCTGCTACTTTTTTTAGTTTTTTGTTATTTTCTAGCTTACGCGCTTCGCCCGCACAGCGCAGACATGACAAATGATGTCAGCGCCCGTGCATAGTTTTCCGGAAAGGAAAACACGGAGTCGGGAGTACGGATCTCTCCTCCTGACAGTGTTGAAAAATGTGCGCTGGAAAATCAACACAAACACAGCAGCCAGCAAGTTGGCCGCACTCGGGCGTGACATGTCGCGCTAAAAGTTTTTCCAGCGCAAAGAATCCCAACGGAAAGTCCAACTTGGAGGGAGAAAGTTTCCAAGTCATATGAGAGGGCATTGATTATCATAATTGCAATGAGCTGAGCTCTGAAAGTCAAACGCCAACTAATGTGAGGGAAACCAGAATAAAATATATAAAAGGCAAACATTAAAAGAAACACTTAATCCGGCAAAGGAATTACTTTATGAACTGACATCATCAAATGAAGTATTTTAAGCGAAGAAGAATTAATTTATTACCAGTCTAGGGTTATAAATATTATGAAATTCGCATTAAAGCAGAAAGTAAAGAAGGCTTTCTCAACAAAAAAACAAAAACTCTCATATTTTTACCCCTTCCCTTACCTAGCATTGAGACATATCGTCCGAAGTCTGAGAGAGAAATCTTAGAGGTCTCTGGCCAGTCGTAGTTGCCCTTTGCTGGCACGCATCTTAAATGTAATTTGCATTTGAGGCAAGACGACGGCACAGCAGGGAAACCGTCTGGATTAAGGACTTAGCCTCGGTCTCGTTGTCCTCCTTCGGGCTAATTATAATTGTCTGTCTGGCAGGACACCGTCTGATTGTGAGAGTTGTGGCTGGCTGCGCTTAATTTGAGTTGCCGCAAAATGACTTTGCCGGCGCTCAAGTTGTAATTAAATTTTGACATCAACTGTCCGAGCTGCGACAGAGTACGAGTGTTTAGCTTTGAGGATCATTGACTATCATTGCAATGTGCATTCATTGCCAAATAGTATAGAGATGAAGCTTAGGAAAATGTGGTTTAATTTATGATTTGAAGTTTAGGTAAGAGGAATCAATATTTAACAGATTTATTTGTCTTGTGTTAAAACGGAGCTCCCCTGAGGAAGATGCTTGCCTCAATGGTAAGGCGAGATCACCTTTGTGTGCTGCATGAGCACCTTGGCTTTAATAGCTACTAAAAATCCAGCCTCAGCTCAAACTCTGCCGCTTTAAACTTCATCACAGAAAGCCTTCCTCTTAGTTATTTTTTTTTTTAGTTTTTCCTGCGAGCAGTTCTCCTTGTTCTCCTTCGCCTTAAACTACTTACGCTCCGGGGCAGATGTGTGTCAATAAGCAGAACTTGGTGCTGGCCGAGGCGCTTTGCGACCGCCGTCTCGAGCTGCACTCATCTCCATTTGAGCCATAAAGCTAAGTAACTTAAGCACAATGCAGCTCAGTGAAAGCGAGGGAAAGCGTGGAAAAGTTGCTGCGAAGCGATGCGATGAGATGGTGGCCGGTTTGGTCCTGTCCGGTACGGTACGGTCGGGTCGGAGACGGGCAATTGGCCAAGTTATCATAGAAATGAGTTATTTGTTAGATCCATCATCTTGAATGCATAAAGGAGAAAACGCGCAAAATTCCGTCCGCCTTGCTGGCAAAAGGAACGACGACTGACCGCGTCCACATAATCAAAAAGCAAATTGCATGGCATGAAAAAAATAAACATAAATTTCAACTGTGGACTATAAAGCAGCTAAAAGCGAGCAGAACAAATACGAAGCGAAGCGAAGGAGCGTTCTTCTTTTTTTTTTTTTGGCGGAAACCAGAAACTTGTTAACAAAATTGCACCGAGTTCATTGACAGTTGATTGTGAGTGCAAGTGCTAGTTTCTCTTTTCCGGCAGAACAGCAAATATTTATCGCAGAAATAATATAACTACTTTGAAGAAGAGTTTTAGTTTTAAATACATTTAAAGGTATTATTTTAGTTGAATATTTAAGGTGAAGGTTCTTAACTTAATTATTTATATTTATTAATAATGCTACTTCACTTGACTTAACTTAAAAATAAAATAAGGCCTTAATAGGCCTTAGAAGTATTTTATTTCTTGGTTTTTCCCAAAGATACAAGTTAGAAGCAGCAATATAACCATCTTTTTCCCCTTTATTAATAAGAAATATCTCGTTTTTTAGTAATTTAAATGTAATTATTCTTTAATTTTCATTAAGGATGATCTTTATCCTTATAAATGTTAGTGTCCTTTGCCGATCATTTAGCTGCAACGAGCTCACCGCTTCCGTCCGCATTTCCAGGTTGTTCAAAAACTGTAGTCTACTTAAAAGGGCAACCGTTGCGCGCGAACCAAATGAAATTCATTATCAAAAATTGCTCAAGGCACCTGGCAACAGGACGAAGGACGCAGGGATTGGAGTAGCTAGGCGGGAGCTCACCTTAAAGTTTCCCAGCGCGGCTAATGAACGTTGGACGGGTGTGGAGGAGAGGGCAATAACGCGGGTCGCCACCGAAATGTCAACTGGCGCATGCCTCTTGGGCAAGTAATTATGTTTGATGACCCGGCGGTCGCTGCTCGTTCTCTGTCTCTCTTTTTTTAGTTGGGCTAAAAAGTGAATCAGACGACGGGAACGGAAGGATAGTCAGCGGAAGGAGCGTTAAGATTATAACGCAAATATTGAATGGCTTCGCCCATCTATATTTCGCCCAAAGTAATACGAGAAACTTTACAATCAGTTCATAGTTTGGTTTGCCAATTTGTTAGTTTATAGCTCTGTAATGCTTCATATTAATTGCAGTTTTAAATGCACTTTTAAATTTTTAAATGGAATCATTATCATTAGTTTGCTTTGCTACTAATGCAATTACTGGGGAATAGCCAATAATACATTAATATAGTTAGCATCAACCAGCCTAACTTCTCCCTTAAAAATTAAAAGGAGTATGTATGTTAAATTTTTATAAATTCTTTGGGAAGTAAAATAAATTATTAAAAATATATTAAAAATTTTCAATTCTTAAAAAAATACTTATAGCAAATTGAACACGATAAATGTTCAACAATCAGGTTTGTATCAACTTAATTTCAATTTCGAAAAACGGTTTACTTCTTCCTGCGACATCTATCGTTTGAAAATTTAAAATGAAAAACATAGATTCAAAGCTCAGTTATCATACAATATAGGAAATATATTAAATGTACCTAAAATTATATTGTGCCAACCAAAATAACGAAACATTTTTATCGCTATAAATAAATACCACGAACACGAAAACATTGAACATAGCAAGAAATATAGAAAGGTACATGGAAAACCCTAAACGTCGCATTAAATATAGGTTCATGGAAAACTCGTAAAACATAGAAACATAGCAAGATAAATGGACAAAAAAATAGAAACTTACTAGCACCAGTACTTGATACTAAACAAAAATAAAAAATCCTAAAACAGAAAAATTTATTAACTGCCATTAGCTCCTTGTCATAGCATGGTTTCTCCTCTGACTTTTCCTTTTCTTACGTTTCCAAGCTTATAAATTATCTAGTGCAAAATGTAGAATAGTAGAAGCCAGAAAATCGCATTTAATATAGAACATAGAAATTTATATAGTCATAGACAGCTATCTAAACATAGCATAAACATTCGCAACGACATCGCACAGAGACACAAAATATTTAAAAGAAAGTAAAGTAAACTGTATTTTACTTTGCATCGAGTAAAATGTAAGTCCAAGCGTTTCTTTACATTCAAAATGAACTTTACTGGCGTCTGAAAAAGCGCCCCCTTAAAAGCTTTTACTTCAGGGTTGTCCTAATGTAAAAAAAATACAAGAAAGGAAAGCCGAAGCTTATATACCCTTGCAGTTTGACTTTAAAGACGAAAATCGATCATAACTCAGCCAAAAATGCATTAATTTCAATTCGGAAAGCTTCACTATGCTGGTTTTTATCGAATTAAAAAATCAGCATTACAAATTTAAAAGTTTAAAAATTTAAATTTTTTGTGAATTTTTGACAATTTTGACGATGTAACCCCTTATCGAATTTCGAAAAAATTTAGTGAAAATTTTTTTCACCCAAACATTGCTAGATCAATTCGGCTGTTAACGCTGATCAAGAATATATATGATTTATAGGGTCGGAAACGACTCCTTCACGGTGTTGCAGGCTAAAGACTAATATTATAGCACTGTTAATGTACCAAATGCTTCCTGCAGGATAAAAAATTTATTAAAGCTAAAAATTACTTACTAATATTTTCAAACAAATATGGTATTTATAAAACCTTTTTATTTATTTAATAAACTATTAATTGTTAATACAAAAATCAAGAGCTCCAAAAATAACCAAATAGTGATTTTATTAATCTTTCCTTTCAGTAAAGATCTTCCCATTAAATCAACGTCTCGCCCGCTTTCATTAATTATATGTTTTCATACCGTTTATTTAACTTTAATATGAATGATCAATATTTCACAATACTTGGATATCCGATAACGACCATTTGATCGACATTTTAGTTGTCCAACAAACTGAATAAACATAATATCTCAGATAATATGTGGCATTTCTCAATATGTCAATTTCAGTAAAGGTATATGTATATATGTGGGTGCATGTCAATTTTACTAAACGTCAAACGAAACGATATGCATTTCCTATATACGTATGATAGGATATAGAACTATATCATCTTTAAATTTTTTCTTTTGTGTATAAGGTAATATTAAATATATGTATATATATTTTTGTTTTTCAAGATTCCTCAAGGAATTAATCAATTTAGGGACAAACTTTGTCGCAAAACAATGCTGCAGATATTTTTGTTTTTCAATTTTTGTAGTTGTTTTTTTAGAAAGTCCTTTTGTTCCAATAGTGCCCATGTAAATATATAGAAAAGTTCTGGTTCGCTATAAAAAATGTTAACATATCCAAAAGAAGCCAGGTGACAGTTTCAATGCAAATCAAAATATAAATTTGGTTTCATATTTACAGAGATGGTTTGGAAATTTGTACAGATCAAGCATAGGCTGCCCCTGGAATATATCTTATATCCCTTTTAGGAACAAGGCTGATTTCCTTTATATTTGCTGATGATTCTATCTAGGGATTTATTTGGGGTTATATCAACATTAAGTAACAATTGGTGCATTGGTTAGGTGGCTAGTTTTTTTACAATATTGTTTATGACCTTTAAAACCGACAAACAACTGAATGGAGAGCGCATTCAGCCATATAATGTGTACAAAAAATAAAACAAATAAACCGCCATTCACATGAAGCACACAAATCAAATGTATTTATCGTGTCTGTTAAGTTGCGCTCTGTCTTTTACAATATTCAATATGTATAGCTTTATATATATATAACTTTATTTGTTTCTATTTTATTAGTTGCCTTTTATTTAGCTGCTTGTTTTGCAAGTTGAAATAACTTTTAGTTCATGTTTTTTTTTTTTTTATTTCATTATTTTTGTTTATTTTTAAATTATATTTATAATTTAAGTATAATACATTTTGTACAGATTTAAAAATTAAACTAAATAATAAAAGATTTGATAGATTAAGACGGTATTCCGCTGACACTGACGACACTGACAAAATAATAATAATTGGCTCTAAGACATAGAGGTTCCTAATTAGCAACGTATTTGTAGATTTATTTATTTAATCTATACTCTTAGTGGGATCGATCAACAAGTATTGGAAGGGTATTACCAAAGTATAATACAGATTTGCCTTTAAGTTTAAATGGTGCCATTTTGTAGGATTTTCTTTTTATTTTTGTTTTCTTTCGTTTTTAATTTGCTTTATGGTGGTCTTCGTGGGTAACTTGGTAGCTTGGTCAATTGTTTGTGGGGGAGAGAAGGTGAGGGTCCAAGGGATCTTATACTGAATCAGTCGTAGTCACCAGAGAGGGCAGTTGCCATTATGCTAGATAAACGAGTCTAAGGGCCCTCCTAAAAGTCTGATTTCCGGTATAAGATCTCTTAAGAACTAGTGATTTCATCATCTTTCGTTATTTTGAAGCAGCGTTTTGTGTTTTGGCCTAGTGCTAAGCGCCACAAGTTGGTGTGTTTACTGTACTTGATGCGTTCTGCGTATAAATAGCTGTATCTTAGGTTCTCTATTTGCATATTTCAACATTAGTTATGTTTGCGTTAAGTATCTCTGATAACCTCCATCCATCATCCATTCATCCATCCATCCGCACATCTTCCTCCTCCTCTGAACATCCGTGCTGGGCCCGCTCTCCTGCTGCTCCTGTACTTTAAACTAAGTTACGTTTTTTTCAAGCGAACCACACTTTGTCCCCCTGATGATCCCCGCTTCCTTCGCTCCCTAGAGCTGCACCTGGAATGTCTGCGCCGGCGCCTTGGGCGGTGAGATGAACGGGTTGGTGCTGTGCCTGGCCAGCGGCGAGCGTGAGGTGCTCGGCATCGGCATATCCGGTGACAGTTGCTTGGCCGCCGCCACATTGGCCGCCCACTCGGCATCGAAGGGATCATCCGGACCGCCACCACCTCCTCCTCCAGTTCCACTGGCTAGCGTTTGAGCTCGACCCACATTGGCCAGGTAGCTGGGCCGCTTGGGTGCAGCCGGGGAAGTACTGCGCACCACCTGACCCAGCCACTGCTCGGCATTGGGCAGCTCCGTGGTGGCCTCGATGCTCTGCTCCGATCGCGTGGGCGACTGCTGCGAGTGAAGCGTCTGGTATGTGGGCGTTGTGCTGACCACTCGGGGCGTCACCTGGGCCGTGGGCGTGGCACTGTACGATATGACGTGGTGGCCCTGCTTTTCGGCAGCTATGATGTTCTGGTTGATGCTGCGATTGTTGTTAAAGTTCAGATCATCGCCGGCGGCCAGGAGAGCATCCGACTGAGACAACATCGACAGGCCCTGGCTGAGCTCCTGACATAGCTGACTTACGGAATCGGCAGCAACGGCGGCGGCCGACTGTTCCGCTCCAGCTCCAGACTTGGCCGGCGACACCTCGGCAATGGGCGAGACACTGCGCAGCGGCGTCTGCAGAGGATTCCCGGCGGCGGCAGCTAGGAAGGCTCGCTGGCGATCGGCGTTGGACGGAAGATCATTGACGCGCAGCGACATCTGGCGCTTGAACGGCGACTGGCTGCCGATCGTGCTCAGGCGGAAGGAGCTCTGACGCTCCAGCATGTTGGGCGTGGCATGGGGGCGTTCGATGGCGAAGGGATTGAACGGTTTAACAGTGGCTGCCGGCGGACCTGGCATCGAACCCGATACCGGACCATCTACACTGCGCTCGTTGGTGCCCACGGTGGCCATGGCCAGGCGTTCTGTAAGTGTCTGCTGGCGGAAGGATCCGGTGCGTGTAAAGGTCGAGTTCTTTGTGTCGAAGGTCATCGTCACTCCGCACTCCTTGTCGCGTCGCTGCTTTCGCTCCAGGCAAACGGCAAAGGCACAGCCCACGGCATGGGACAGTCGCTCGCCGGAGTCCTTGCAGGCCAGGAAACCGTGGCACATCCAGCGACGCGTGGTTCCATCTCGGCAAATGTAGCTGAAGCCGCGCTCATGGTTGCGATCCGGCGCACAGAAGCTAACCTTCTCGATGGTCTGGTCCACAATCAGGCCCTTGGTCTCATCGTCCACCACACGCAGGCCATCGCCACTGACATGGAGTAGTCCGCGGACAGGACGTCGTCGGGATTGCTAAAGAGGGAAGATAGCAATTAGTTACCGGTTTTGAAAGGATTTTATAGTTAGGAAGTCTTCCTTCATCACTTACCCTGAGAACCTTAAGGGCCTCCTCGCAGACCTGCATGCCACGTGACTCGAACACCTCCACACAGCCCAGATACTTCACCGAGAAGGAGCAGGTGGCCGATCTCACAGCTTCCTCATCGGCCTGCCACTGATGCGGCTTCGAAGACTCGGGAACGCGATCCTTGCGACGACGGAACGAGTCGCGAAAGGAGCGACGCAGACGATCCATTTTCTTCGGCGATTTCTTGCTAAACCGGAAGGAGGCGGATTTCTAAAGAGCACACAGGATACATTTTATACAATCGTTAGTTATGTAAACAACATTTAAATATAAATAGAGATATGGAGAGAGAAAGAGAGAGAGATCGAAACAAGTGCTAGTTTATAATGCTAAGCAGCAGTTCCAACCCCGGTAGTTTGGAGTTTCGAGTTCCGAGTTCCGAGTTGTTTGTCAAAACCTACCCCATTTTTAACGTCACCGAATTTTCCGCGTGTGAAGCCGCGCTCGAGTGGTTCGTGCGTGTGAGACGACGAGTTTCCCATGGCTCTGCCTGTGTTCCGATCCTAGAGGCGTGAGTAAATTCTCCTGCAGAACCGTTACAAGCGCCGGCTGACAGCGTTGCCAGATGGCAATGCGATTCTCGTGTGATGCGTGTGTTTTGCGTGCGAAATTGTTGTATTCCCGCTCTTTTTATTGATCGCTTATTGGCGCAATTTTATTTGTTCATTGAATTTGAGTTATGGTTTTTGATTAAATTAAATTGATGGGCGAGAGATCTGGAAAATGTTTAGAGTTGGCTATAGTCACAATTGAGAGGGGTAAAAAAACAAAGCACAGCTCTCGTTATCACTGCTGACGTCGTCGTTTCCAATATGCGTGAGTCACAAACCGATGGCAAGAGTCCCTCTCTCTCTACCCTATCGCTATCGACACATGAAAGCACTCTGGCTTATCGGCTCCGATTTTTGATTCAACGCCCCCTCGCTATATGTCATTGAGTGGAGATCAAAAGTGCCCTCGGATATAACACCCATTATCCATTAACAGCACGGAAAAAATGAAATGATATTGATTTTAGAAGGGAATATAATATTGGAATACATTTTTTTGTTTAATAATATACAACATCACTGATAGAAGATTTTTTTTATTAGCCTTGTAAATGTTATTTTCACAGTTTAAAGAGAATTTCTAATTTTGAGGCTTCAGGTATAATTTTAAAAATATTTATTAATGTTGTACACATTTTTAACACCATAAAATATATTCTTTTAGCACTAATTTTGCATCAAATTTAATTTTATTGAAGAACCCAATTAGGAAGTTTTTTTTTCTTGAGACTTTTAATCAGTTTCACAAGATTTTAAAGTTATCAGAGGAATCCATGATACTTCAAAGTGATCTACAAACACCATTTTAACTATTTATATAATTATTTAAACAAAAACAGTACTTAAAATCCTATTACTTTATTTTCTCAGTGTACGATCTACGAAACATTAAAAGCTTTTCACAACGAGATACCACCAAAAGCAACCTCCACTTGGCTTGGCCCGAACTAGAACTGAAGTCAAGAGGAGCAATTAATGCCAACGGCCTCCCATTGCTTATCGCACAATGGGCGTGGCCGCGTCGAGTGTCTCACGTAATTGTTTACACACATATTTAATATTTCATTTTGTTTTTTTTTTTTTTTTTTTTTATTAGCATTTATTTGCCTTGACTTCGGCGAGGTTTTTGTTTTCCCAGCGCTGCGGCGACACGGGTGACATTTTTGTGACTTTATCACATGCCTCGTATTGCGGTAAATTGTTGATAAACTAAGGCGTCCGTAATTATCGCAAAATCATAACAAAACTTTTGTATATATTTTTCCCTTTTGGCAAAATAATATGTCCGATTTTGATTTTATGTGACTTTGATGGAGATGCAAAAACTTCTAGGTATAATTTTTTGATGAATTTCTTTCTCCATTCGTGGGGCTTAAATTTTAATAAATAAACTTGTAGAAGATAAACCCGTTTGTTTTTAACTCTTAGAAAAAAAAATATTATCTAATATTTATATGAATTAAATAGGGTAATCTTCAGAGCTGTTTGCATGTCTAGATCTCAGAGAACCCAAACCCGACAGCCAGCCAGAGTCGCAGTATATAATACATATAATACAGTTTTATGGTTTTCCCACACCGCACTGCATTTTCGTAGAGTTTTTCCAAGCCCAAAGATCTCTCATAGCCATGTTAATTGACCAACTCGAACGAACGTACCCAGGCGGGCGGCTAATTGGGCTTATTTGTCCAACTTATTTGTTACTCTGACTCTGACTGGTACAGCGATAAAAGTTGAGCTCAGAATTTAAAGTTCAGTTTCCACAACGTGTATCGAATTCCGCTGCAACTTGACTTGGCTTTCTTCTGCCGAGGAGCACTTAAGCCGCCGTAACTGTAAATGTTACGAAACCAGTTTGACCATTTGATTTACCCCGAAAGTATTTCGTCTCAGTTTATTTGGTGACCACAACGGGCAAGGGCAGCAACAGCAATACCACAGCTTTGCTTTGACTTGGGCTTTGGTTTTGGTTTCGTGTTCGTTTGAAGTTCTCTGGGTTTTCTCTGGGCTTCTCTGGGCTTCATTAGAAGGCGTCGAGAGTGGAAGGGCGTTGACTCTGCTCCCGGGATGCTGTTTGACTGCATTTTTCCCCCCTTGCTAAGCCCACATAAGCCGGCTAATCGAATTGTGAACACGTAAGGCATCTAAACATTCTGTAAAGTGGGTCAGAGGTTTATGGGAAAAACTAATGCTGCTGCTGCTGAAGGAGAGATGATTTACCAGAGCTCTTGGCCTTTGGCTTCAAAGTTTTCCACCAATAACAATAAAGAAGTGAATAAATTCAGTAGCCCGAGGGCGACATCTTGGCTGCTGGAAAACTAACTGCTGAAGGACACAAGTACATATATTCCAATTTATTTTCATAAAAGTTACAGCTGAGTGGGTTTAAATGGCAAAATATTATGACTATAATGTTTATACTCTACAAAAGAATAAATAAAAAATAAGCTCTTATCCCTTTTAGTTTTAAGTATGCCCAATAATTGGAAATTCTGCAATAAATGTTGCTAACCAATCACTTTAAGACGCCATAAAAGTTAACAAGACAAGCTTGAAAGTTTTTAGAATCCATGATTCATGGCTTACGCATGTCTTAGGCAGCAGCAAAAAATACAAAATAAAATCCAAATCACGCACTAAAAGTAAACATGATTTCAGAAATGACAACAATCAGACGGTTATGGCCTATCGGGGAAGGGTTTGGGGTGTGGGTCACCATCCGGAAGGGTTCATTCAACCAATAATCGAGACACGAAACAGGTTCCAGCCGTAAAAAAAAAAAATCTGTGTACGTGTTTGCACGAGAATCAGATCCGACTGCAGTTTGCTTTTGATAAAAAATGAATGAACAAAAATAATATAAAATATGGCAGGCGAGAAGAGAGATACTTGTTTCTTTATCAATGTTTACCCTGATACCGAGCATATTTATTTTCTCTTTGTGATATGGTAATTAATAGGGGTATTTTCCATGATTAAAATAAACAGAAAAGCCGCTCCAGTTCAAACACATCAAGTTGATACAAAAAATACACCTAAAATATTATATAAACTCGACTTTGTTTAAAGCTTAATTTGGGCTTAAAACTGACAAATTAATCGTGCCACAAATTAAATTTTTGTCTGCCACTTCGTTGACCTCTCACCATTCTTCTTCTTGTAGACTTTTTGCCACGACAACACTCTCCCTAATTAATTCATTAAACTCTTTTCCAGAGCTGCCCAGTGCTCCTCCATAAATCATGGGCCACATATGTCGACGGTCCATCATCCACTGGGCGGGCGATGACATGAGCCAACTGTGAATTGCCGTGCTAGAATATGGCGATATTTTCCAGTTCGTTTTTAATTTAGCATTAAACAATTAACCCTGGGATGACAAAACAAGCGCAGTCAATGACACTTTTGTATGTGGCATGTAGAAATGTGTAATTTGTGTTGCATAACCACAATCGAGCCTCGATATATATCGAGTGGGTGCCCGCCCGCTCAATGTAATTACATTTTAGCAGTGAATGTGCCTTCAAAAGGCCAACGACACTTGTTGCTTTCGGTGCATCGAGTGGCGAGCCGATGACTCCTCCAACAGTCTAGCCTTTTGCCAGGAATGAATGCTTGTGCTTGTGGCACCTCGGAAATCCCATTGGAAAAGTTTCAGCTTTTCATCCGGCTGAAAAGCAGGCTCCCACAGGCTTACCATCATCGATGCTGCAACATTTCTATGGTTAAATGTGGAACGAGCTAGCAATTGCATCAGAGTTATGGATTTTTGATTCAGAACAGACACAAGTGGGATATGCCGGATAGAGGCAGTGGTTTTGCAAACAGATTAAATGGAAATCACGTACTTGGCTTGTGCTTTGATTTAAATTGGAATTTGGATCAAGAGAAGTGAGTTCTCAATGATAAACTGAAGCCTTTAAACAAATCAGATTCTCTTTTAATTCATTCGATAATCAAATAATGTTTTTATCACTTAAATTCTTGTCTGTTTAAATTTAAATTATATTTATTCAGAACTAAGGTTATATTTTGAATTAATCAGAAAAGTACTTCCCCCTTTACTTAATTTTACACTGAAAGTGCCTTGTAATTTAAAACTTTTTAATATAAAAACACTAATTGAAAACCTGCCAAGGATTTTCCCATTATTTATCAGCACTTTTAAGTGTTCATTGCATAGTTTCTCCCTTGTCTGAATTAACTTCAATGTCAGAATTCACATTACCAAATGCACTTTGTGAAATTTCACACGCCGCCATGATGATGTTGATGATGGTCAGCAAAGGATACACATTTTATGGCTTCCTTTCTTTTTCTGCTAGTACTTGATATAAAATTATAATTATTCCCGCCATACGCTCTCCGACTGTCTGCTGTCCTTCGATTTTTTAGGGATAGTGCCTCGGCTAGGGGCGTTATCAACCACCGCACCACCTTCATCGAGTGCTCCGCTCCTCTCCGCATCCTCGTCCTGCGAGGGTTGCCCTCAACTTCTGGAATTTATAATTTTTAATGCTCTTCCTTGTGTCGGCGTTGGTCGTGGGAACTTTTCGTTGTTTTCAGTTTTTCATTTTGTTTAATAAATTTGAAATATATCAGCCAACGTTTTGTGTGAATATTTAGTGAAGCAATTAAACGCTGCTTGTGTGTGTAAGTATGCACATTTTTACATTTTTTATGACTGGTGGGAGCTCAACGATAATGACTTCAATTAGGGACTTAATAAGGTGCAATGAAGCAAGACTCCAAGGATTTTGTGAGCGGCAGTAAATTATTATTTTGGCCCTTGGGGGATTTTAAAGGATTTTTTTGAGGGTTCTGAAATTTAAGTCTTCTATTAATAAAATTTTGATAATTTTAAAGCATTAGGTAAATGCTTGAGAAGATTTATTTAAGTAATTATAATGAGCTTTTAATATAAATTCCCATATAAAATGGCTTCTAAAAAATGTAGTTTTATTTATTAGTTAATTTTCTCCACGCTTAAAATCTGTTTAAAGTTAGGACTTGCCACATCAAACACTGAACCCTGGCAAGCCATTAAATTTGACGCAGCCACGTCTATAAATTCAGCTTTAACTCCCTTGAAGATACGTAAGTTAATTCCGATGAGCTTGTCTAAATACTTTTTAATTCCATGAGGCAAAGGGGCATGGGGAGTAAAGTAACCGCTCGACATCTGAGCAAGCCAAAAAAGTTCACTTGATAATAAATCAGCAAAGTAAACCGCCAACTCTTTTCCCCTCCTCTTTCGGTTGGCTAATTTAAAGGAAGTGCGCAAAGAATTCGCAAAACCAAAAACGCCAAAAAAGGTTTCACGTAAATAATGAGACAGCAACAAAAGATCTCTCACAGCATCTGGCGGAGTTTGCGGATTTTCAGGGGAAGTATGCGAATTTTTGTTTTTTGTTTTCTTTTTCGGTGACGCATTTAACTGTACAAGCTCCTCTACAACGTCTTACAGTTAAATCCCAGAAAATGACAATAGGAAAAGGAAGCCGGCAAAAGGGTAGAAAATAATTGTGAAAAACGTAGGCATGGGATTTTGGATAAAGTATCCTTCGATCTTGGGAATCCTGCGTTGCTTCACGCACCGATGCTTAGCTATTTCACACGCTGACCCAAAATGCACCCCTAAAAACGAAGCGAATTCCAATGCACCCAAAACCTGTGTGCTCTGTCCTCTGTCCTATGCAAGCGTCCTAATTACTAGGCGAAGGACACAGGGTGAACGGGCGCAGGGGATTTCCTAGGGGAATGCATCATACATAGTTTGGTATTGTTGAGAATGCGCATAATTATTAGCTGTCAATTGGGCGTTGATCTGACCATTATGTTACCTGGTTCCAAGAGGGTACAATATCCGTGAGAGTTGGGAGGGGGTGTGGGAAAAGGCAGAGTGTGTGAGAAAAAATTAGGGATGCTCAGAGATGCTGAGAAGATGCAAAAAAGGAATGAAAGAAAATGCAACTGTCTGGCAAGATATTTTCATTGAAAAGCTGCTTTGGAAATGTCAAGGGATCTTGAAATGCAACAAACGTATTTCTAAAAGAGTGGGGAAAAGGATATATATGAGCCTGATCTGATTAGCATTAAATTATAATAATATACCCTTCAAATATATATACATATATATTATATACCCTTTAACTTCAAAACCGCTGAGAAACTCAAGTTTTCCCTTTAAAACCTGAAGCCAAACCAATCAATATATATGCAATATCCCTTATACACACTTCCCTAACTCCACACCACATCCTTTTGATAAAATGAACTCCAATACGAGCATTTCCAGCAGAAAACACTCGAGAGAAACCTCAAAAACCCAGCGAACGGAAGTAGAAATGCAGGCACACAAAAAATGAAAATAAAAACAATAGGCACGCCTGAAAACCATACATACGAACGTGGTTCTTGTTTGCCTGTATACCATATACCTTTTTCCATATGTATATATACTCAAATATGTACCTTATAAGAAGTGTGTTCTGTCCTGGCAAACACGGGACATGCGAGCGGAGGAAGCATTTACAGCGAGTCGCAGTTCGAAATATTTCGAAATTGTTTGCATCTGTCGTTTGGAACGAATGCAGCCGCTGGCAGCAGTTGTTTTGCTGGCATATGTTCGCTGCACGTGGCTAAGGATTCTCGAAGGATTCTCTGCCTTGTTAAGTGTCGCCTTCTGCTCTCGACATAGTGACTCCGATTTGCCACGATTTCCAGGTAGTCGAGACCTTTTGGTTCGTGTCTCAGCAGGACAGAACCCTGATCCTTGTTAAGTGCAGATGCGCAGATGTGAACATGGATCTCTGCCACTTTCGCATCCGTAAGATAAATATTTTGCAGTCTCTGCTTATGGATTTTGTTTACAATCATTATGGAAATGAGTATTACGATGACTCAACTCGCCGTGGCACACATAACCAAAGTTATATGAAATTTTGTTGAGCCAGGAGAACCTGTTTCTTCACAGCAGGTTTTTCATTATTATTATTATTTTTAAGGCGAGGAGCATGTTAATTCCATTAGCAATGTGCAATTGAATAAAGCATAAACAGTAAACAAAAAGAGATTTTCAACCACAACTAATCATTTATCCAAAGCACATTTGTGTCATTACGAATTCATAACTCACAGAACGGGAATATCAGAGGGGAAAATCATTGTTGGGGCTTTCCTAGAACTGTTTTTATATGCGCAAGAATTTGTAATGCGTTGAAAGCTAATTCCTCGCGCCACTCCAACTTCAAAGTTTGTCTGAATTTATTTTCAATGCTAATGAATTTTTCATGGCTGAAAAAAGAAGAGAAGAAAATACTTGCGCAGCTGGTATAAAAATATCTGGTTACAAACCGAGGGACACTATTTCATCTCACTGCTGTGATCTTCAGAGGAAAAAAAGGCTCGTGTAATCAAGGTACACAATATGTAATATTTTTCTTTTGTCTGACAAAAGCAAACAGACACAGACTGGATGAAGAGCTCTTTTATCTGACAGATTTCAAACGAGAAAGGGATTTTTCACAATGTTACTTTGTGACGATAAGCGGCATATAGTGGCGAAGGAGAATTTGTTTACTGACAAAGTTTCGTGGAAAGATACGTGACATCACCAGAAGTAACTATGTTTAGATAACCGCTTAGTTTGGATGATTATCCAACCGATTTATGGCAGCAAAGGTCGTCGTCGTCGGGTCGAATTGTTGTGAGGCAGTAGAGAACCCAACCAAGCCTGACTGACTGATTTTCTAAACAGTCATCTCTTTCTCTATATTTTCCAACGGCATTCTCTGCTCTGATTGTCATTGTTAGTAGTCAATTTGGTGGCGCACAAATGTGTAACATAGTTGCTTTTCTCTGTCTCCATTTGTCAACGCTTTTTCCGTCGATTCGGGGCAAATAGACGTTCGAACGAACGAACAGCTGTTGTCAATTTCCGGGTGCCAGCGCCTAAAAGTAGGCAGAGCAAACACATCCATGGAAAATAATCGATAGGCAACTGAACAAACAACCCATATATATTCGCCAAAAGGAAGCCATTCTAGTGTGGTGGTGGAAAATGGGTATATTCCTCCCCATTTCCCTATTAAGTGAACAGGTGTGTCAACTGTATTTTGGGGGACATCAAAGACTTTGGGGGGTACGTACAGGTGGCAAATAAACATGGTAGCTAACGATGGTCGTAATATGACGACAGCGAAATTGTAGCTCTTCGAAATAATGATATCAAAGCCAAAGTAATTACATTTTCAGATATGAATAAAGGCCTACTTATTATAGGTTAATGAAAGTCAAATTGGTCAAAGGTTAATTGGGGGAAGTCGTCACTCAATTAGGTCACAAAAGAAGGCTGTTTAAGTTATATTATTAGCTAAAGATATTTCCTAATATTATTGATTACAAATCATTAACTTCCTCGCTGCTCTTGCTACTCTGGCAAATTATCCTTTAATCCTTTTTATATTGACTTTAGCTTCTCAAACAACTGACAGACCGGAAATTGAACTTGTTCAGTGCCGCTTTAATATAGAAGCAAAGGAGTAAAGACCCCCCACAATCATATTCAGTCATGCCCTTTGACATTCTTAAGGCACTGCGGTTTTGGGCCAGAGTCAAGGCCAAAACAAACTTGGCGTGTCGAGTGGCGAGAGCAAAGTTTTTGGCATTAATAGAAAATGTTGGCTGAGCAAGTTCACGGCTAGTTAGCTAATGGCAGGCCAGGCAAATGTCAGGAATGCATAACTAGGTTCAAACTTTACCACGTTCCCTTTGAAGTCCTTAATGGTAACATGTCATTAATTGGAAAAAAAGGCTTTTTACATGTATACATCTTTCCTATCTTACCAGCCGCATTAATTACAAAATTCGCTATAAAAATGCGCCTGGTAATCACAGCCGCATTTAAGTATCAGCTTAATGACAAAACGTTTACATGCATAATTATACGATTTTTTTTTGCATTTTTAATTTCCTGCCTTAGACGCAGAATGGAAGATAGATGTCCGCCTTTGTCCCGACTCTAGAGGCTAGAGACTTCAGTCTCCAATCTCCAGTCTCTTGTTTCTTGTCTCTAGTCCCGAGTCCAGAGCCAAGTTAATGGCCCAGAAGTTGCAACCATGACTTGGTCTTGGTCTTGGTCTTGGACTTGTTCCCGTGTTCTTGACTTGGCTGCAGTTGTTAATCATCTGCGTGGCTGCATAAAAATAGAAAGGAAATTCCATGAAATTAAAGTTTTATGCAGCAGCAGCAGCAGCGACGATCAAGTTGAAGTTGAAGTTGAGGTCTCTCTCTCTTCGTGGCTGTTGGTTGAACTTGTAGAGAAGATGGAGCTGGGAGCTGGAGCTGCTTGGAGCTCGGTCTTAGCCAACAGTTTAGCGAAAGCCGGGACCGGAGTGTCGGCATGAAGAATGCAGTCGGCTTGGCATAATCGAAAGGCATGTGAGAAAAGTTGGAGTCGGCTGGCTGCCTGGCTGGTTGGCTGGCAGCCGCCAGCCAGCAAACCGGTTCCATCCTCCAGTTGGCTCAACTTAAGTCCAAGTCCAACTGCACCCAGGCAGCATTATGTTCTTACTTTTTGCCCTGGCTTGTTACCAGTTTTTTGTCCATTTTGTTGGCTTTTCTCGGAATGTTTCTGAATGGTTTTTGCCTTGCCGAGCTTTCGGCCTGAAGTTTTTATGAACTGCTATGCTATGCTGCTGAGATTTATAATCTGCCCAGGCTGAGGTAGCAAAAAATGCAGCATAAATCAGGGAGGGAGGGAGCCCTTAAACATCTTCAAGAATATAATATATATATAAGCAACAACAAGTAAATCAACTTGAACAGCATAATTATGCATTCATAGTGCTGCGGCTGGCTTTCGCTGGGGCCAAGTTGGCATTTAATTACATTGTAATCATAATATATTTTCACCCACTCTGGAGTTGGTTTCGTTCTCACCCGGCGGAAAGCAATTCATTGGCCACTTCAATGGGAAAATTTTACCATTTTCCATTTTGTCTTCTTTTTCCACTTTTCTTTTTTTTATTTTCTACTTTGTTTGCTATCGCGGTAATTTATGCAGTTGACAGTCAAATAATTTGGCACACAGAATGCATTAAAATAAATTAGCTTGTGAAAAGAGCAGAGGAAAATGCTTGACTTGAAAAACTCGCCCTATTTTAAATTGTAAATACTTCCCGATATCCCCCAATATCCCCGATTTCGCTTGCTCGTTAATTTGACAACCTCCAGTGTGTATCAATTGTTTATTCAGTTTTAGTCATGCGAAATGATGAATCACATCGACCCGGAGACGTGAGAGACTGGAGACGAATCGGAACTATATAGATATAGTATATACCTGTACGTTCATGCGATGAGGCTAAAAGCAGTTAGCTAGCTAATTGTAAATTGTTTTTATTTATTTCCTTTGTTTGCCCTCCCAAATTGCCGTGTTCAAGTGCAAACTGCAAAGATTTATTCACTTTTTAGCTGACTAATTTGTACCAAATTGCTGGTACATCTATCCTATCTATTTAATGATAATGGCCATACCCCCTGATTATTTTAAATGTTTTAGAGAAAGGCAACAATGGAACTCTATCGGTTTTGATAGTGTTCGAGTTATCTGTGTCAGTTTGGACAGCTGTTCCAAGTTATCGGTAATAAACTAAGCCTGCGTTTTGACTCATGCATATTGAAACGCCGTTAAAAAACTGAAAGTTGTACAAAAATTCGAAATATTTCGTATTTTTTTTCACACACAAATGTCAAAGCAGCAACAACAACCTCGAAGACATGCAAGAATTGTATGCAAATCCGATTTTGCCAACGTTAAAAACTCGTTTTAAACCTGGCTCGAGCTTCGAAGCTCATGGATTCAAGCTCAACTTCGGTTGCTGTTACTGGTTTTCTGGGTTTGTTGTGATTCGAAAAAATTTACCATTTATATATTGAAATCGGTTTTGTGTGTGTGTGGTTTTCGGTTTCGGTAAATCCAAGTCCAGGTTTTGTTTTGTTTTGGTCATCAAACAAAATCGTATGTATAATTAATAAATAAATCCGGTCCGGGCCTTATATAACTCGATGCGAATATTCCAACCGTGGATTTATGCCAGCGTATCGTTAGTATTACTCTCTGTTCCAAGAACACCTCGCACAGCAAACAGCACACAGCACACACACGGGGGAATGTGGGGAAAATCGCACACCGAAAAACACGAAAACGCGATAAATATGCAAAACGATCCCCCAAAAGAGACCCACCGAGTGGTAGAATTGGGAAATGGATGGATGTATGGATGGCTGGGTTCTCGGCCCACTAAGCTACCGGCTGCTATTGACCCCCCCGATTTTCGGATATATCACAATTTTTTCACGCGGACATCTGGCTAACCGACGACGGCGACGGTCAAAATCGAATGGAAGCGGAGGGAAACGGAACGCGGTTATCCGGCAAGCGGCAAGCGGTAAGCGGTTTGCTCGATTCGGCGGTTTGAATTGCTCTACTGTACTGGCGAGCATGGCTCAGCTCACTCGCTCACAGCGCCGACTGTTCACAGCAGAGCGGAAGAGAGCGACAGCTGTTGCAGAGCGTGTGCGTGTGTGCACTGAGGAAAATTAGTACTTTAAATTTTGTGAGAATTTTATGAACAACATGTTTTAAAAATCAGCAGATGGAAGCTCTTTATAGACGATTAGAAATAAGTTATAAATTAAATCTGTAAGCTTCTTATGTCGTTTAATTATAGCATGTGCTTCATTAAATATTAATCATTTTTAAATTAATAAATTGTTTAAAATAATTACATCCGTTTTACCAATTTGACTTGTTTTTTGCGACCTATGTTCGTTATATGATCATTTTTGATACCTTGCGGTCTAGTCGGCTCATAATATAGACTCATCTATCTAGAGGTGCACCTTGTAATTCCCAAGTTTCAAATTTTCGACACGTTAATGCTAAAGACTCATCATCAACAAACTAAATAAACGACGCCTTTGAAAAAAAAAAACCTTATGGTTAAATGATTTTACTTCTTATTTTTAAAAGTCAAAAATTCATTCATATAGCTTTAAATTCCAGAAAAATCTTAGTTTTTTTCTCAGTGTAAATGTACGCTTGTGGCTTCGCTCATTTCCTTTGTGTTTGTTTACTACCAACAACAAACAGCCGCCGCTCTGCTTCTTCCAGCTCACCTCCGCTCTGAGGTACGGGCATTTGTTGTTGCCGATGGTGACGGCAATGATAAAACTGCGACGCGTCGTTGCAGCTTATAGATGTCGTGGAGTGCAAGTGAGACAGCAGAAGCCAAGAGAGAGAGATAATGTATCTAGGACCAGGTAGAATCGCAGATGCGCTGCTAAAATCGAAGATACGGATTTTGCTGAGATAAGCGTGGCTTTAGGGATTTGCGGTTCGGCTTTGACGGTGATAATTCTGAGAAAACACGTGCTGGAAAATTCCTCGAAAAGGCAAACGAATATTTAAGGTGTTCCCAAAAATAATTAGTGGGCCGAAGGTATTAAAATTATTTAATTATTAAGTAGCTTAAGAAAGGTATCTAGCACATGGAAGATACATTCTACAATGAGATAGATATATTCGACTAAAAGTCCGATTGAAAAATAATTCTGGGAAAATAATAAAAAATTTTGTATTATATTCTAATAAATTAATCTCAGTATAAAAATGTACTCAAGCATTTTTGTATATTTTCTTTCTTTAAAAAACTATTTTTTAAAAATATTTTCGATACAATTTTCCAAAGTATCTTTTTATCTACATTATAAAATTTTAATGTAAATACATAGCGTATTTAGAAAATATTCAAAATAAGCATGTATATTATGGTTTCTAGTTCCTCCGCCAAAGTATAGGCTATGATTTTGTCGTAGAAAACTGTGCAAACGATTCCTTAAATCACACTACCCGCTGAAATAACTGTAGGGTATCTAAAACCAGTTGGTTTCATTGGTTCTGCAGCTGCCAGTATTTTTTGTTCGTGGAGAGTGGAGAGCGAGTATCTGGTGAAGTGATTATGCGACTGAAGAGAGTCGTCAAAGAGAGTTACCCTAGAACCAAAGTCAACTTGAAGCGAATACGATCGGTAGGTACCAAGTGGTTATGAAATGTCACCGAAGAAAATAATATAATAAATAAAGAACAAAAAACTGATTAACCGAACCACTTAATCAGGGATCGGTAATCAACGTATCGAACTTATCGATTTGAATTAGTTGCCCAACCTAAATTCCGTGACAACAATGGCAAATGATCGATGGCAATGCGAGAGCGGATTGAGCGATCGGAAGAGCGAGAAGCAAGGTCGTTGTTTGCTCCCTAAGAGAAAGTCTCCACCTAAGAGGGAATTAGATAAAGTCAAGCCAGATAAATTTGCACGAGTGTGAGTGAGGGAAATGAGTGGAGAGAACCTAAGAGTGTGTATTCTCTCTTTCTGTGGAACGTGCGAAAAATAGCAATACAGCAGCGGCTTTACCTGGATTAAGACCAGGTATCACATACAATGTGGCAGTAAAAAAAATGGTACCAAGTCTATTTGGAGCAAACCATTGCTGCCCACACATGGCTCCCAATCACGCCAACATTATCGCAGTTTAAATGCAGAAAAAAACAAATTGGTGCAATCGCTGCAAAAAGCACAGCTGCACTGGGAACAAAAAACAGACAAATTAGTTCTGCTTGGCTATCTTAACTAATATTTATCATATTTAATATTTACCTAACTGACTTAAGGTTATAGTCATAGTCAACATACGTCAGAAAAGGTTTTTCTGATAGCAGAACTCCAATACCAATTTAAAGCTGTCTAAAAGTATGCCATGAATTGTTGAAGTTTAGTGATTCTTGAGAAATTTACATATTTTATAGCATACTTCGGGGTACAACAATACGTTCATTTCAATTCCAAATCCAATTTCAATAGTCCCCTGAATATGGTTGGCATTTTCTCTTGTCGTGTTAAGTTAAATGTGTTAAAGCTCTAAATGCAAATGCTCGACACTTTCAGATAAACGACAATGAAGACAGGTATAGCAGAGGAAATGGAGGACCCCCGATCCCAGACACGCCCACTCACAATAGACCCTCCAACGCCCACAGCTAACGAATGACTCCAACACCGCTGGAATAAGCAGACAATAGATAAGGCCCAGACAATGAAAGGTAAAAGAGAAGTGGAGAAATGGCCACAAGCGGACAAATCAATGCCAGTCTGGGAGTCAAGAGGGGTCTGACGGGGTCCTAAGGGGGCACAGACAATGTGCCACATGTGCAACCTAATCAAAATTTCAATCAAAATGCGCAAAATGCTGCAATGAAAGGTTCACAAAAGGCCACAACAAATACGCTCAAATACACACTAATGGTTTAGCATGAGTAATCCAATCCTATACAACCCAATTCACTCGAATTGAAGCCAATCGGGGGTCTATAATTGCGATTAAGAAGCCAATTACCATTACAAATTGTTGGCTAAATTGTTTTGGATTTCCATTTCCCATTCGAAGACAAAAAGATTAACAAATAAATTGTTAGACAATAATTGAAATAATTTGGCGACAAATTGAAAATGTAAGTAATTAGGGCTATGAGACTTTGAAATGTATAAAAACTGAGTTCAAAAGTATGCTACAAAAGACAAGAATCATAAAAAAGCAATGAATTTGTGACCTAAAATATTTTATTGAATGTTTTTGACTTGTTTAAAAAAAATATAAATAATTTTCAAGTAGAATTAATTTTTGTTTCGCTGATTATGGCTGTTATCTTTTTTGTGTATTTTATTCTTAGAAATAAAATTAGTTTATGGGTAGCACTTGTTTCTCTCAATCTCTCTCTTTTCTTAAAGATAATTTTATAAAATTTGCTTCAACTTACCTTTTAAATGTTAAATTGTTGTTGGTAGCTTCAAGAGCTGGAATAAAAAATGATAAAAAGGATTAGTTATACTTATTCAGCAGTAAATAATTGATTAGTAATTACTATGAAATTAAAGAAAAACGGTTTAGGTTAAAGCTAAACTATCCCAAAATGGCCGTTAAATAATTCAAACATTTTTCTTCAAGTTGGCAATGCTTGAGCTCAAGCCTCTCTTAAAGCAAACTTAAGAGCCACACACGCACACACACACATACACAACGCGCACTCAGCTGGCAATGTCAGTGACGTTCGCAAAAAGTTCCCACAGTCATTAGGGTCATGATGTGTCTCTCGCCTCTATTTTGTCTCGTGTTCACAATTTGTTTTTAATTTAAAATTGCATGTGCATGAATGCCTTCGCACATGGCCCTAAGATACACACATATGGCCGAGCTAATGTTGGCCGAGACTGTGTGTATTTTAGCATTGGGCCCATATGAGAGCACTGCTTTGAGTGGCATCTTGAGACGTCGCAGCCGCAAAGATTGAGTGGCTGGAGGGCATAAAAGCTTGGTAGGCAGGTGAAAGAGCTTTTCGGGGGCTTAAGCTCGGCTTGCGGTTGAATGAACTCAAGCTTAAAGCCGGTAAGAAAAGTTAATGCACTGTAAAAATTAAAGTTCTGTTTATAAGATGTATAATTAATAATGGAATAAATCTTAAAATTTTAAAATGAAAAATAAAATGAAATCTTTAAGACCCTGAATAATTTCTACATTTAATTTTACCTTGGAATTTTGTAAACTGAAATTTATAGCAACTAAAATGTTAAATTGTAAGGTTTATATTCAATATTGGGTAAAAATTCCAAAGTCCCAATTTCAGCTAATTAATTACCACAAATAAAACCCATAATAGGAGACACTGTATCAACAATAAAGTGTCCTCCCATTCAATGCAAATCTGTTCGAATTATCTTATCTCATTAAGTGGTTTACTTTCCATTAAACTTTTTTTTATTTGCAGATTTTTTTTGTTCAGTTAATGTTTATCTAATGCGATAAAAAGTGGTTTGCTTTGGGCAATCGCTACTGCCGTTCTTTATCAATTTTATATCCCGCAGAGGGTTCAATTGTAGGGGTCCCCTTTCACAGGGGTGGACAGTTTTCCCGAGTACTTAAAATTATACTCACACACACACATTTCACACCCCAGCAATTAGCCAAGGGTTGCGCACGCCTCCTCCTCTGACCCTTATTCCCGCCCCCTTGGCAGCCCTCCTTGAAAACCCTCTCCTCCTCCCACTTTTCCCGCGATGCCAACGGAATTTTCAAGTGTCCCTGCTATAAGGTTGCAAATGCAATTATAAAGCATTTAACGGATTAGAGGCAATAAAAAGAGGAGATTGCTGTAAAATAAAAAAAAAAGGAATAATAAATACCAGCATTACGGGGCATGGAAACCTTGAAGGGTTGAGTGGCGTGAGAACTGAACACAATTTCACAGGAATTCAATTTAATAAAGCCTGCGAAACTAGGGCAAAGCTATTGGGGAATGCAATGAAGGTTTTTCTGGCCCAACTGCCCAGAGATAAATCCCGGGTTAACTTTATTGGAAATTTCCGAAGCTTGTAATTAATTTTCATAATTAATTGTTTACCAACTATGTTGAAGGCCTCTCAGGTAGCCATGGGCTATTGGGGCTTTAAATATTAATGCTAGAATCAGTTAGCAATTTGCAGCTTACTTTTTATGCCTTTGGGACACACACACAGCAGGCGACTCAACTTTCCCCCATTAGGCCCGAGAGTGAATTTCTAGCTTAGTGCTCCTCCGACTCTATATACTTTGGCCATAACTATAAATATCTCAATTATGGCCCAGCTATCGCTTAACCATTACGCGTCCAATTTGTTGGCGCATCATTTTCCATCCATTTTTCTCCAGCTTTTCTCCCCTCTCTCGAGATACAAATGGCACCTAAAGTGTGTGTAATGCAATTCCATTTTACAGCATTTCTTCAACAGACACTCCTCCTTCCATTTCTGTGCGCTTTTCTGCAATCGCTGGAGTCATGTGCCGGCAATTGGGAATGATTCCATTGGACTCCCCACTCCGTCGTCTGAGGTCTGTCTGTCTGTGCGTCTGCCCTTCATGTCACACACACAGCTCGATTAGGGATGGCTTAAATATATCGACTTAATCAGATAGTTTCGATATTGAAAGGGAGATTTATATAATACCAAGATGTTCGACACTTAAAAATATATCTAGAGTTTCGGTATTTTTGTTGCAAATGCGATATTTTCGATACTAAGCTACATTTTATGTTTTATTAATTATTAAGATTATGCAACTCCATTAGATCGATCCATTTTATCGATATATATGCTGTATTTTTTCTATATGACCTTAGTTTTTTTTTTTCTTTTTTTCCAATTTTTATAGATTGCACAGCCCTATAACCGATGCAGATGCGGACACAGCCTCGGATACAGCTGCTGACAACGACCGCGGACACCAATTGGAACGTGCCCGTTTAGTTTTTCCTTCGCTTGGTCTCCTCGTGCTAAAATTGCATTAATGCAATTCAGTTTTTCCTCTGGCTTCCACTCTGCCTTCTTTCTGTCCATTTGCCTTGGAAGGAGGAAAACTGCCAAGCGAATGTCAAATTGTGTACATTTTGAGAGGGGAGAGTATGAGTCTGAGGAACTCTACACTTCACTTAGGGCTTTAAGAGATCGGAAGGAGATTCAAATTCTTAGAAAATAACTCTATAAACTTAAAGTACACTTTCTGGGAAAATAGAAATGGAATAAGAAAGACATTTGGTTTGTGAATAATAAACAAAAACTATCCGTAATTAAAGAAATCTTTTTGAAAATAATTGTAAAATTTTGGTTACATATCTTTGGCAATAAATAATTCGCTTAAAACTGGTTCCTCTTTTATTTACGCTTAAAAACGTTTAATACACACTCCACAGTTGGATACAAATAATGGCTTGTATGTGGGAGAAGAAGTTTCTCAAGACACCGGAAGGTGAATCAATAAAGAAAATAGTATCCCAGTCGAGCACCTCGAGGCGTGGCTCGGCTGATTGGTGTTCTATGTTTTCGTGGGCATGCCACAAGATTAATGATGGCCGTAAAAGTGCCTAAACTTGTTTTAGACCACGCCAAAATCGACACCCACATTCAAACAAAGAAAAAAGCGACACAGTCGGCGACATACACCTTAAGTTGTGCAATTGTTAATCTTCCTTCCAGTTTGAGACCATAAACCAAAGACCTCCAGAGTGCTTAATGAGGCAGAGAGCGCTCCGCGCCAAAGGCGATACAAGTATCTACTATCTTCTGGATTTTCCTCCGCGTTTTCCATCTGACTTCGACCACGCCAAAGTCGTTTCCTTTGCCAACGCAAATATCAACACGGTACGATAGTACATTCGTAGTGGCTTTTGTTGCCGTTTCTATAGCTGTTTTTTCTTATTTTTTTTATTGTGGTTTTGGCTTTTTCAATTGCACTTGAGGTGCTTCTTCTTCTTCGTCATCAGCACACACCTTGAAGGTGGAAAAACAATAATAATAAGACCAAGCATAATAAAAGCCGGATGTCCATTAAAGTTCTTCTTCCCAGCTGAAATTCTATATTTTTTTTTCTCATATCGCCTGTGGGTTGATTGGATACACAGAACGTGTAGGTGTCGGCTTATGAGTTTGCCTCTTTTTCTCATCTCTGGAATTGGATTTTGCGGGTAGAGAAACCCTGGCCCTGGCCATGTCCCTGGCCTGGCGCAAAAGTTAAATGTACCTCAAGGATACGAGTTGGTAAAGAGAGTTTGATTGAAATTGATTGGCTGAATAAAGTTGAGGTAAGTTTGGTTATTGGTTGGCAAAGAAATAAGTCAAATATGAGAAATGAGAACTGGTGGTTATGCAAATTATATTTTAATTTGGAGTAGAATAAGGGATTGCTTTAATTTCATAGCAAATAAGATAATAAAATATTATAGATTAATTCCACCTAATGTTGCTAGGCTAAATATATAATATTAACCAACACCCAATGTGTAAATAAAGTAGGATTAGACCCTGGCACTGACATTAACACGCGCCAAAGCCGTCAAGCCACAGATATGGGTACACAAATTATTTCGCACGCCCACGATCTGAGATCCTGGGAAATTCCCACGGGAACTGTGGCCAGAACACGCGTCATGACCAGCTCTGGTTCCTGTTCCTCTTCCCGTTCCTCAATCCAACTCCTTTTCCTCTTTCTCCGAAGGAGAAAAAAAAGCTGTTCTCAGCATTTACACTTGTAGCCGGGACATAAAGACAAGCGCCTGCCGCAGCGACGCTTAAGGATAATGTGCCGCACGCTCGAAGCGGCCTAGAAATGGCACACTGACAAAAAAAAAGGATCCTCAAATAAACAAATAAAAAAAAAACCTTTAAAACTTAAAAAGAAATAAAGCAAAATATATGAAAAATATCTCTACAGAACCCTTGTTATTTAATAAAATTATTTTGTTTATATTTCTTTTTCTTAATAAGACACTTTTCCCATCTATAAATAAATTCATTCCTTAATTTTTCCAAGTGCTAGGAGTGTCCTTGTTAACCCCGGAGTTTCGCCACTAAAAATGGGCGAGGGTGCGCCGGAAATCATGCAAAAACGTGCCGAGCACGAGCCGCTGTGGAAAACGAAGGAAAACTTTGCAAGTTGCGCTGCCAGCGGTTCGTGCCTGCCGGTGACAGTTCCCAATCTAATTGCTCTGGTCTGCTTTCGAGGCAACAACCCCATCAATCTGTCCGGTCCGCTAACTGACGTATTAATTGCTCATAAAGCATAAACAGTTACCACCAAAAGTGTAGTACCCCTTGATTGGGCGCCGAGGGTTGTTGTTAACATCGTCGTCGTCGATACTGTCTGTCTATGCCAAAGCATGCAAATTTTCCAGCCTGGCTTGGGAACAGATCCTGTTCCTAGCACATAAACTGCCGTTTGACCTGAGCACATCCCCGGCTCAAGTGTCTGTGTGGCATTATCCTTGCCCGCCAGACAGTTGCCTTAACGCTTCGTTGCCTCTTTGGGAGACCGAAAGGATGGCGGTCGGGGATGAGAGTGCTCCTGCTAAATTGCTCATTAGCTGGATCACGGACTAGGGAAGTGGGCGCCCAGTAGGAAAGTAGAAAAGTAGGGAAGGAAGTGGAGTTCAAGTTTCTCGAGGAGGGAAAGGACACCGTGAGAACCGAGGCAACGGACTTGACGTGACATAGGTCAGGTTTCAAAAGGTCAAAAGAAACTTACAAATTTAACTCGGCAATCCGAGTTAAGACTTTAGATACTAATTAACTTACCCCAAATTAATTTTAATAAACTCTCCCCAAATATTTCAATCATAATAAAGTTGTTAAATGAAAGAGCCCTCAATAAAACAATTATATGTATCTTCATAATGCATTTCACTCAATTTACGAGTGATGCCTTTACTTTCTCGAGTCTTTCATGCCCATCATCGTCAGCCACTCTTTGCAGCATTAATTGGTAAATTGTTCAGCTGATATCACAATTTAATTATCGCACATTAATTGCCCGGCCAACGAAACTGCACCCAACAACAACAGAAGGAGGGCCATCTGGGAACTGCCTACAATCGAATTAAAGTTAATTTTTCATGCTCTAGTAAGAGTTATGCACACTTTACGTTTGTCAACCGAAGCAGCCACGTTGACACGGACACATATAGTAATATATATAATGTACATATATAAAAAAAAATCGGTTCTCGGTGGGTGAGATGCATGGGGAATGAAGGTGGAGCATATCCACGTCCACATCCAGTCTCCCTAAGTGGGATGCCAGTTGATGCCGCGTCGCTGTCGTGCTTGGTTGCTCATTTATGACCATGGCGCTCCATGGCAGCAGTATGAATGAATGTATGTTGTATCTGCCAGATACTCGTACTCTAACTCGTATCCATAGCCGTAGCCGTACTCGTACTCGTACCCGTTCACGTTCACGTTCACGTTCTCGCTCTTCTGTTCGGCACGCACACAGAATGCATTTTTCTGGGCGGAGTGGAATCGGAAGTTGTTGATTCAAGGCTCCGGATAGCAGCTTTAAGTCACCTTCTGGTCGTTTGATGCTTCAGTGAGCTGCAACTGCCGTCGCTTCCCATTTCCTCACTAGTTCTCGTCGCAGGTATGGCAGTTCATTGTGCTCCAGGCAACTGGGTTACCTCTTTGCTGCACCAGGGCACTGATTTTATTTTTTTGTTCCGTACCCTGCACCTAGTTGGGAAGGGGGCATCCCCGAAGGGTCACTCTGGTCATGCTTGGGGAGTAGTTAATTAATGTAAAGGTAACTTTAAGTTTCCGCTATAAAAAGTGGATGCAAGCGCTAGTTGGGAAAACTTTTTGGAGCGCTTAAGGTTGGGAAAATGCAACTGCACTCGGAGATAATATTACAACCTTTTTCTAAAATATTTATATAATAATTTAAACCGTTAAACATACAGAATACCCTTTGGAAATCGAACTCCCTTTGCGCTAACAAGCATAATATCGATCAGTTAATGGCATTATGTTCCATTATCCTGGGCTGACATTTGACATCACGCCTTTTGCATTTCCAATGACAGATGACATTTGCCATTCGGATGGTGGTGGTGCGAAGACGCATCTGTAATATTTATGCACATAATGCGCACACACTGCGAATGTATCTTTGTATCTCGCAGATGCCATTAGATTTACGAGCATGCCCAATGACAAAGAAGCTTGTTCCTGTCTATTTGGAATTGTATGCCTGTGCATCCGATTCCTTCCAATGCCAGCCACGTCGTCGAAATCTTGATAAATTTCTAGACAAACAGTCGCAGCTTTGGATGATGTATTCGTTAATGATAATAAATCAAACACCAAACCATAAAAAAATAACACTTTCCCAAGCTTTTCTTTAATTCTCTTGAGTGGTTTGTCTTGGGTTTCTTTCTGTTTTTATCAAAAACAATTGACAATGTTTAGCTTCACGGGGGAGTATGGTTTATGTTCTGATAAGAAAGCTTTTAGAGAAATATTGTTACTTGAATAAATATGAAAACTATTAAATGGAGTCAAATGGCAAAAATATTGATTGATTTTTATGATGATATTTTTCCCAATTATATCAATTAGATAACTCTGGTTAAACTGATTTTCTAGGAAATATCAGATTATCAGTGTGATAATGAAACTAAATTGATTAAATTTGATAACAAAATCGTAGGCAAATAAAGGGATTACGCGTTGATTAAATGCATAAATTAAGCTCTTATCACAATGATTTTATTACAAAAAACAATCAAATTAAGTAAACCTTTACGTATGGTGAAATAATGTAAATAATCCAATTGTAAAAAAAAATCAAAGAAAATCCTCGACATTTTTTTAAATCTCTTTTACAAAAAGTATATATAAGAAAGCACTAATAAAATTCCCAAATAAATTTCCATTCTTCGCCAAACTATAGACAAAACTGAATCGATTAATCTTTATATCGCCTGAGACATTCTCTAATCCCCGCCATGCCCCAATTAAATGTTTCCGCGAAATTCGTATGCAAATTGTATCTTTCGCTGTCCAACCCTACCCCAATCGCATCTTAGTTGCCAGGCAGGCAGACAAAAGAGTCATAATTCACTCCCCCGACAAATTGCCATCTTAAATTATATTTGACATTCAATAATATATGTTGATTGCGCCCTGAACCGATCACTTCCCCATTTGTTTTTGTTATTCAGCTGAAGATCATAAAGTTGATTAAATTGTTGCTTGATCTTCGCTTCACACTTATTTTTCATGCCACCATTTGTCACTCGATCTTTATTATATTTTTTTATAAAAATTCCAGTTTTGAAGCTTTAATTATCAGATTTTTATTTTGTTTTGGCTTTTTTGGCGACTGTATATGAAAATATATTTGTGTAAAGTTCTAATTTACGAACTCTTTCATGGTTCAATTAACATTTTCGAGTGCAAGTCATTGGCCATGCTTTATAATCTGTATAAATGAATATGGATTTATATATGTTCATATATAAAGTAAGGTCATTGTATTTGCTGAAAGGCTTTTCGAAAGTAACCAATGCCAAAATGCACATAATACTGTTACCAACTGCCGACAATGCCGACAGCATGGACTTAGGGGTCTTAATATATATTATTATGATTAATCATCGGGCACAGAAACCACCGACCGACTAACGAACCTAAAATACGTTTTGGTTTCACGCCCTCAGGTCACGGCTTTAGATATAATACAAAAAATAAATTACATTTTTATTTTTCCGATTTTTTGCTTTGATTTTTTCGGAGCCAAAAAAAAGAGCTCGCGGCAATTAATGTTGATATTCTTTCGATTCAAATTCTAAACGTGGGCATATCCAAATAAGGCAAATTATCTCGTTGTTTTGATGTCATCACAAGAAGCGATGAAATCGCTGTTCTTTAGAAAATCCAATACTGTTTTTGTGTTTCTTAAGGCAACGATGAGGGGGTCAAAGGATACAAAAAAAAAAAGGCGAAGAAACTGAAACGAACGCGTGCCCGTAATGAAAACACCAAATAAAACAACATACAGACTGTCAACGAGGAAGAAATCCCAATAATGCAAGCGTCGCAAGTCCAATGTACACAAACATTCAGAAAATAAGCAAAAAATAGGAATCAACAAAAAAAGAAATGGAAAGCAAGTCTATGGGAATGATGGGTTTTAAATACTCTTATAATTAAATTTAAGGAAGTATTTTTTAGATTTGTGAATTGTTTTTTTTACTGATATGTAACTATTAGAAAATGTATATAAAGTTGAGTAATTATTTTTTATTTGTGACAAAATTAAAAAAGTTATGTAAAAGCCCAATATATTAAAATTTCCCTGTTTATACTTAAATTTCAACTCCATACCTAAACGATCCCAGGAAAAAGGAAGAAATTAAGCTCAATTTTAGTTTAAAAAACTTCTTGTTTTGTTAAGTTATTCGACAGATAAAATGAATGAGTCAATTATTTATCAGACATCTGACTTAACTTCTTAGAAAATTCATTAAAAAAAGGGACTTAAGATTGATTTATTCAAAGCAGCCTTGTAGCATTTTATCAAATAACTTTGTTAATTATAAACCGATGACTTAAAATACAAAATTATATTTAATGCCAGTTAATGGTAAATTTATATCAAGGGTTTAGTCATTGCTTTACCACGAAATCGCGAATCCGAGCTTAACCGAAGATAAGCTGCTCCTGACCGGATCTCGATACTGCTAATTATCACTCGCTTCTCGTTATTAGCTCTATCCTAAACCGGAAAAAGGAAGAAAGAACCGACAAGGTCCCTGAGATGGCGACATAGTCCCGACTAATCCCGAAAGGGCATCAGATCGCGCGACCATATGGCGTTGCCTTGGCAATGTGACAAAATGCAAATGCGGCTGCTCGGCTCAGGCTCAGCCAACGGTAAGCTGACGGAGCTGCAGAAAAACGGTTTCTGTTCTTGATTAAATACACCCACACCCACACCCACCCACACACGCTCGCACACAATCGCAGCAAACACGCACACTCACACACGCTCACGTGAAGGAATAAAATCGCAGGAAAATAAAAAAGAGCGCCAGAACGGAGGGGGCTCCTCTGGAAAAGAAAATCAATAATTTGGTGTTTTGGGCTGTGCTGGTTCTTGTTATTATTGTGACCCACCAAATTGTGGCACCAAAAGAGGAGTACGAAAATTGGAGCACAGTAGGTTTACTGTATTTGTGTGTGTTTGTGAATGCCTGTGAAATATTTCTTCCAACTCACCTGTGCTACTTCAGTGGAGCTCTCGCTTTTGTTGTGTGGAGGTAATATTTTGACGTTTTCGGCAGCTTTTTTGTTCAAAACTCCCGAGCTCAAAGCAATTTAAACATATTTTCTGTACTTAGCACTTGGCTTCGTTGTTATTGTTGTTGATGTTGTTGTTGGGGCCCAAAATAAAGCCGAGAAAAACAAACAAAGCGAGAAACTCCGTTTCGGACTGATTACACAACGCCAACAACAGCAACAGCAGCTAGCAACTTTACGGAGCGGAGTTTCCCGAAGAGTTTTGCCATCGAGCAGCTTTCAATTATCAAAATAATGATTCAGGGCCAAGTGCTGCACATGTTTCTGGAATGCTATTATTCATAATTATTTCATACCACTTGCACCGGAGTTGTTATTTTTTGTATGCCAAAGATTTGCACCAAACAAATCGCACTCGCTCGCACACACGCACACCACACACACACACACGGCCGCCTGCGAACGGGTGCCAGAGAGAGCAGCGCGGAAAGAGCTCCGCCACGCGAGAACAGTTAGCAGCAACTGAGCTGAAGCTCAAAGCGAATCCGAAACCGAAACGAAGGCAGCGCGTACTATGACTGTGTTTATGCCAAGTCCAATTCGTGTAAACTCGAAAAGAGGAAAAGCTTTCTCACGAAAAATAAACTTGAATTGAGGCCTAATTACATTAACTGGAGAAGCGCAGCCAACTTCACTTTGTGGAAGCTAGGTGGCAACCCTAAAATGGCGACCTGTTGAAAAATGGCCGACAAAGGTCGATTCCTTCTACAAGACTTATTTATTTTCAAAAGTAATTATACTCCTAATGATTTTATGTTTCAATGATATGCATTTTACTCCAGCCAATACTTACTTTTCATAACCACTAATTTAGTTGATTAAAGTACAAATAAACAAGTTTGTCAAATTAAAATTAAAAGGTAAAAAAAAATAAAAATAATTAATAACGACGTTTGATAATGGTCAGAAGATATACAAAAATACTTGAACGTTTAAAAATATTTTCGTTAATTTGAAAATCGCTTATTAAAAATACTCCAACATCTTTGTATATATTATTTCATGAATTTGTAGGCATTAATAACATTTTTTTTATAATTTCACGTTTTCAAGAGTTCATAAAATTAATGGCATCAACAGTCGACCTCGACAAAGCGTCGCTGCTGGCGCCGCTTGGAGCCCGAGCTCCCCGAAAAAGAGCGCGAGAGAGAAAAAGATGAACAAGGGTGCTTTTTTCGCTCAGCTGAGAAGAGCCATTTAACGGTAAAGTTATATAGTAGAGTGCTGCCAGACTGATGTAAAAAGTTAGCAAATTTAAAAAAGGTACTAATTTTAAGACCCCATTTTGTCGGTTTGAAACGGTTTCTAGGATGGTTTTAATGAGTTTTTAAAAAAGCCAATAAAGGCCTAATTTTGTAAAGATTAATTTATGATTTTGAAGTATTTAAATAATTTTCGTAGTCGAATTTAATAGCTTGGCCTTAGAGTTAAAGTTGATCTCTGCTACTTTTCATTCTTGCCTCCTTTGGTATCCTGAAAGTGGATTCTCAGTGCGGATTCAACTTCGCCGAAATTGCTGTGGCTTCTGCACGACGGCTGTCCTGCCAATTCGGTGTCCACGAAGTCTATGATATCCCCAATTCGAACGCGTCCCTTGACGCACCGACGAAAATGCATCTTGGGAAAGTCGAGCGGCTGCACCTGAACTTCGGTCAGGATGCCACAGGCTCCAATGCGACCCAGGATCTTAATAACACGAGCCTTAGCTGCAACAGGCTGGGACATTTTAACGATTTAGCAATAAATACACAAACCAAAATGACACAGATTACTTTGATTAACTTTTAATATACGATTTACATACATAAATACAAAGACACAGAATGATAAGTTTTATTTTAAATAGTTTATAATACTTTGGACTTTCTGAGTCAGCTTAGTTCGAAACACTTTCAAACTTTCCCTGAAGGAGGACATCCCTCATAATGCTAGCGAGTTCCTCGTTCTTCTGCGCTCGCATCTCGTCGATGAGGGCCTCCTTGAATCCCGGATCCTTAGCCGGATCTTGGGTCTCCTGCAGCTTCTGCTTTTCCAACTGCAACTGAGGCACATCCGCCCCGAAAGTGGCCCCAATTCGCTCTACACTTTGGGCTCCCGTATCCCCAATTAGCGACCAACTGTCCGTTCCAAACCAAATGCAAAGAGGTTCATTGAAGTCCGTGACATGGGAGCGAAACGGATGGGCGGGACTTCCGAATCCCATATGGCTGATGGTGTCCCTTAGCACTTTGGCCAGCTTTGGTATTTTTTGAGAATAAAAAAGCAATGCTCCACCGATCAAGTGAGTCACGGATCGAAGGCACCGACAGGTGTGCTTTTTAACAGCGGGATCCAATCCCGCAAAGATATCATATTTCCCACCCACAATCACAACGGGAAAGGGTAGCGGTTCCTGGTTACCGAGATCCTCCTTGTTTTTCTGACCCAATCGCTCCAGGGTTCGCTGTTCTAGCATTTCCCTCAGGTCAGGGGTTAACTTTTCCATCATTTTCTGGGCCGTATCACGCAATCCCTTATAGGCACACTCAAAATCAGTCCAGAAACGCTGGGGCTGTGAGAGATCCAGTATTATAAAGACGGCCAGCTGCTGCAATCCATGTGTCCTCATGGGCACCTCCAGCAGTTGTTCAGCATTGTCGAGGGAGCCCAGCTCCCACACATTCATGACCTGCGGTGACTTTCCACTTCCAATTCTCCGACCGAAGCTATACTCAAGGGCCAGAGTGGGCCGCGTTGTGTGCTCTTCGCGGTCAAAGAATTTGTTGATTGCCGTGGATTTGCCCTGGAGGAAAAGGATATATTTTTATTATTTTCTTTATTTCTTTATGACTTATTCTTCGGTATTCTTAAGTTAGCGGCTCCTTACCACACATTTGCTTCCCAAAACTAGCAGTGTTCGCTCCTTGGGCATCGTAGTAGCCTCCAGTTGCCGTAAACGCTGCTGTTCCTCCGCCAGCCGGCCGGCTATGTCCTGGATGCTGGGCGTTCCACTGGCACCTCCCTCGTTATTCTTTTCAAACATTTTCTGGATACGTTTTTGCAGACTGAGAAATATCTGCGGCAAGCGCATCGCATAAAAAATGTGCAAAGAAAAGCCGCAACTAAATGTTTGTCGTTTTTAACGGTTGCTATTGGCAACTTAAGCGATCTGGCAACGCCATGGAATGGTTTAAACATTTTTAATTTGACTTAAAACAAATAAAAACTTATTTTGTTTCCTTAATTATTCTATATGAGGTTATATATTAACATACTATAGGAATTTTATTTATATTTGAACTTATTATGGTTCAAAATTAATTATAATTACACCCGTAAAATTATACCTTTAACTATGCAAAGCTGTCTTCAAAAATTATAAAGCTGTTCAGTTTATTATTTGCTTTATCCTTTAACTTGTGTTAAATACTGGAATAAAGAAAAATATACTTCCCACCATTGATTAGAAACAGAATTTAACCACTTTTGATTATTTACTATTCTTTAATCATAAGCCGTTCCAGTGACTTTACGCTTAAGTGTTAAAAAAGTGCGTAACGTAGGATAAAAGGTGCTCCTTTTCCTTTACTCTATGGGGCGGAAAATGAAAATACCAAGTCTACACAATAAATGGGCTAAAAGAATGCGACTGGACACAAGGTCACAGTCGTATAAATAAAACAAAGATAACAAACAAGTGGAATACTCCGGAATGCTGTGCTCAGTAAAGCCATATCTCCTCCAGAATCCCGTTGTCCAGCTGCTCGGCGGGAAGGGCTTTCAGTGTGCGCAGCGTCTCCATGTAGAAGGTCAGCTCCGAGGTGACCACTCCATGCTGTGGCCCTCCGTTGTTGTTGACATTCAGCTTCAGCAGCTGCTCCCGCAGCTTATCTTTGAAGTTGCGGTGCACCACGCCGTAGATTTCGTGGATCTGTGCCTCGGGCAATACTCCAGCGATGGCTTCGTGGAGTTTCACCAAATGCCGGGAGATGTGGCGGAAGGTTTGGGAGGGTATCGGCGGACGCGCCTCCCAGGCATCCAGTTGAGCTGCTAACCGTTCCGAAACAATGCCATGGATCTTGTTCTCGATCTCCTTGATGTGACCCTGGTAGTCCCTTTCGATGGCCTCATAACCACTCATTGCCTGGAAGTGCTCCTTAAGCTTGGGCAGCAGCCAAAGGACCAGCTGCAGAGCCCGAGAAACTAGCGCCAGATTGGTGCTGGTAATGGTCTTGAGGCCAGCCACTCGCATGGCCCCAGCTCCGATGATTAGTTGGCAACTGCGTGAATTGAAGCATCTCAGGAGGTCCACTACGTTCCGGGCATGATAGCTGGCCAGCAGTGGCAGCCGCTGGGCGCTGCCTCCGTACTCGTACAGCATCCTGATGAGCATGAGCGAAGCACTGACCAAAGTGTACGGCTGCTTTCCTTCCACCAGAAGTACGGGATTGCCGCCGCCATTGCTGATCAGGTTGCCCAGCTCCGGCTTGGCGTAATCGCCGGCAGCCATTCGCTCGATGATCCGCTGAAACTCGTGAGGTATGTCAACCTGTCGCCAGCGCTCCTGATCGAGCAGTAAGGATAACTTTTGCTTTCGTTCCGAATGGAATCTTTGAGCGTATCGCGACGCCTGCACTTTTAAGGCCAACTGGAGCGGCACACTGGCCACCCCACAAATGCTTCTCGTGGTCTCGCCAAACTGCTCCACAATCTCCGACAGCTGGATGAGCTCCTGTTCACTCGCCGAACTCTTTTCCAGGCTCTGGGGTGAGACAATATTGGCGCAACGTTCATGGCAGTAATGGCAGACAGCCTGGAGGAGTTGCTGCAGCTGGGAGTGCAGCTGCTCATGATGTCCAGGGCTGAGAAAGGCCTCAGAATCGATCAGATTCACCGCATCTTGTGCTCCCACAGCGGCATCAGCCGTTTGCTGCATGATGCCGACCACGGCCTTGATGCGTTCGAGAATGGAAACAAGAGCCTGACTGGAGCGTTGCAGGAGGGCAATCCATTCGGGCAAAGTGAGCTCCAAGGCTTGCTCTCCGTGCCCTGTAAGGCTGATCTCCTGATCGCTGTCACTACGCGCTAATACTTCGATCAGCAGCTGTTTGATAATGGCTCTTATGGTGGCAATGGCTTCCTGCTGGTAGGACTGGACAAAGGTAAAGTTTTGCTTGCGTAGCAGACCCATGACAATGGCCACCAGTTTGTCCTCTTCGGCGCAAACGCTATCCGTTTCCCGGAGGGCATCCGTCAGCGGTCGATTGAGATCCGAGGCAGCGTAGCGTTCGAATTCCGTGGTAAGCATCTTGTCGATCAGCTTCTCCATCTCGCTGAGCTGCATGGGCAAGTGCTTGAAGCAGTGAATGCCAAGCAGCTCGGCAGACAGGATCTCCTGGGTGGTTCCTATCAGGTCCAGAGCTGCCACATAGTCCTGAGTGCCCAGAAGGAGCTGCAACATCGGCTGCGTCTTGTGCACAGTGGCCATCAGTCGAAGTTTGTCCAGCGTCAGGTTGTAGTGCTGCCTTCGCTGGGCGTAGCGCAGCACCTTGAAGCTGTCCACCACCGAGTGGCTGTGCAGCTGCGCCAGTGCTGCTCTCAGCTGACGCACCTGCTCCGCCGCCTGCTCCATTTCGGCCAAAATGGCATGCTGTGTGGTCATGGCGTGGAAGAAGGCGCCGGATTTCTGCGAAACCTGTTGAGCGATTTTCACCTCTACCATGTCCAGGTAGTGGCTCAGCTGTTCCTGCAACTGCCGGCCCGTCTGCTGGTGCGTTTCTGGCGTGGAAGCGGATGTCTGCATGTAGTTGGGAAAGACCTGCTTGAAGGTGGCCGGGTGATGCAGCTGCAGTTGCGACTTCAGGAAGATCTCCGGCACTGCACCCAAGTGCGTAGGTGTTGTCTGTCCACCTGATCCCAGCGCGCTTTGTCCTCCGTTCTCCAGCGGCTTATCTCGCTCCAGCTGCTGCTGCCGACGCTCATGCCAGCGGTATCGCTTCCCTATGCTTCCCAGATATACGGAAAAGTCGGCATGCGTGATGTCTGGAAGGCGAGGTGAGGCCGGCACATGACTTCGATCCACGAAGTGCTCGCCCCACTTCTTGGTGAAAAGATTGCTCTGTTTGCCACGAGATGGATCGTTCAACACGGCCGGCAGGTTCTGGGCCGCCGAGTAGACTCCCCATTCCGGTGGCATTTCGCGTGTCTGCTGATTCACATGATACTTGGCCACATGGGCGTCGTAGTCGCGGTCAGAGACTCCATCCAATGGAAGAGAGGCGCAAACGCCATTGAAGCCATATCGACACACGAAGGAGCCGCCCTCTCGGGTGCAGTGTCGAGTTCGTAGGTGACTGGAAAATATATATAATTGATTATTAAATATTTTGTTTGTCTTAAAAGTGTTTATTTTAACTTTAGCAAGTATGTTAAGCCTAAATTTGATGGTTTTTCATCGACTGTACTTATGTAAATAACACAAAACAGCTGCTTTTACCTGCTGCCTGGCTAATTTTACCTGTTTTTGTACAAACACCGGCAAACCTTGTACGACAATCGAGTACAGAAAATTCTTGTACAGTCCCCAAGCTGTCCCTAAATATGACTCCACTTGGAGCCTACTCACTCGAGGAGCAGATGTTTTTATGGCTTTCCCCGCTTACTCACTTCACAAAGTCGCTGACGGTCTTAAAGTGCTCCCTGGTGCAGTAGTAGCAGCTCTGCCAGCTGGGCGCTCCCGGTGCGATTCCACTGCCGCTGGCCGTGGAGAGCTTCCTGAAGGCGGACGTGGGCTCAGCGGTAGGCGTTGCATCTCCAGCGGATCTCGTAGTGGCCATCGTACATGCTCTGCGCCCGTAATCCCGCGCCGTATGGGCTCCTTGTCGTCTATGTTTTGCTCGCCGCCCCCTACGTGTTGTTGACGTGTTATGTCGATGTTTGTTTTCCGCATTCGCTACTCGCCGGCAGATGTTTCATTTTGGTCGCCCTTTGAGGCGCTCACAGGTGTCGGGCCATATTAGTAATAATGATTCTAGTAATTAATAACCGACGAAATTAACTAATTAATTAATTTATATTGCTTCGGTCAGCTGTAAGAACCAGTGTTGCCAGATGGTAATGTTGCTTTCCCCCTAAAAAATCTCAAAAAGTTGAAATTTACCCTAAAAAATCCACATCTGGCATTATTAAAAATTACAATGGTTAAAGCCTTAAAACTAACTTAATTTCATATTTGTTTACTATATTTTAACAATAATTGCATTCGTTTTTGTTTATTTTCGTTTATTGGAGCGTAACCAAATGGCAAACGTCTTGAAAAACTGGTAAACTGGGCACACTTAATCGTTCAATTTCCAACACTGAAAGCCAAAATCAGCTGACGGCTTGAAAAAAATCCCCGTTCCAAAATAGCGGCGCACCGGCTTTTTAAACAGAAACAGGAAACTTTATTTACAAATATAAGAACTCTCTCGACCTAAAGCACCGCCATGCGGCTGCAAAAACGTTGCTATGTGGCAGTGGGTGTAATACTCTGCCTCTGGCTGGCATTCCTCTTCATCTGCTCTCAATGGATCTCAAACTACGAACACTCCAAGCCCCGCGATCCCATTCAGCTGCTCTGGTGGTCGCGTTCCATGTCTTTCAACTACGACGAGGTGCGTCAGTGCGGCGCAGATACGTGCCGCATCAGCAACAAGCGGAGCCGCCTGCCAATGGCCCGGGTTCGTACTGTGTAGATTGTTTCCCTTATCCGCATCCGGCGGCGGCTTATCACATATAAGCTAAGTTTATTTCCTCTCTCCAAACAGGCCGTTATGTTCTATGGATCGGACATGAAGACAAGCGACTTTCCCCTGCCACGGGGAGAGCAGCAAATTTGGGCTTTACTGCACGAGGAATCGCCCAGGAATGTGCCCTTTGTGCCCCATTCGGAGTTTCTGCACAATTTCCACTTTACGTCAACGTTCAGCCGCTATAGCAACATGCCGCTGACCACACAGTATCTGCCCAGCGGGCAAGCTCTCACCTCGCTGGAATACCACATTCCGTATGACGAAAAAGTGAAGTCATCGATGTCAACGGTGTTTCTGCAGAGCGATTGTGACACTATGTCCGGACGGGAGGATTATGTGAAGGAACTGATGAAGTACATGCAGGTTGATTCGTTTGGCGGCTGCTTGAAGAATAAGGAACTGCCGGAGAGGCAAGTAGAGCCTTTTTTGAATTTAGTTTTTCAATCAACATTATCCTTTTTTTTCAGTTTAAATAAGGACTACCTGAACAATCTGTATTCGCCAGAGCTATTGAAATTCCTGTCCACTTACAAGTATATGATTGCCATTGAGAACGCCGCCTGTCCCGATTATATAACTGAAAAGTTCTGGCGTCCCTTGGTCATGGGCGTCGTGCCCATTTACTTTGGCTCGCCCACAATTAAAGTAAGTTGTTTTTGGTTGTATATAATGATAAATCTTTATTATAAATTGTATTATATTTCAGGACTGGCAACCGAATAACAAATCTGCTATTTATGTAAATGATTTTCCCAATCCGCGTGCCTTGGCCGAGTATTTAACAGAATTGGCAGAAAACAAAACAGAGTACGATTCGTATCGTAGTCACAAATTGAATCTACAGAATCCCATCTCAAACAAAAGGCTGCTCCTCAATCTAGCTACGCGCCAGTATCACATAGGCGAATCTTCGCCAGGCGGATCTCTTTTCGAGAAGTTCGAGTGCGCCGTGTGCCGGCATGTGATTCATAGCTCGAATACTGAGCGAGCTCACTCCCGTCATTATGACTGTCCTATAAAGCCGCAATTTGCTCCACTGGAGAATCAGGTGGAACCGGTAAATGTGGCCGACTGGCGATCCGCCCTGGAGGTGGGACAGTGCCAGGCAAAGATATTAGATGAGTTCATTCGCCGCAACTCCAGCTACAATGAAGCGGATTTCTCCGCTGAGTTTGGCAAGAGAATGGTGAAAAATGATTGTAATTAAGACTGTATTCCCAAAAGGATAAAAGACAATCTCAGGTTTTAGACAAACCTCAATTTAACCATTATTTGTATTTGTATACAAAGTACCTACAGTAAAGCTGTGATTTTTAACAATTATCAAATTGTAAATTTGTATTTCAATACAAATAAAAACTCATTGTTATAGAAATGTAATTGTTCATTTATTCATTTTGAGTGGGTTTAAGCTGGAATTCTTCTACATTATTGTCTTCACTTATTATCTGGCTTTTCTTTTCATTGAGACATACTTCTGGCATCTGGACAGTTTCTTCATCTGGTTGAAGCATCTGATCATCCTCTTGAACCGAGCCTTGATTTGGCACAGCAGCTCCTTCAATCGGGACTGTATTATGATTTAATAATACAGGAAATTGCAACACCCGAGAATCGCTTTGACTACAGATACTTGTCAGATCTATGGCTTGGGCAGAACCTTGGTGCCAGGCTAAAGGTTCTTCAGGACTTGGAGAGGGACTGTCTATGACTACAGGAATACTGGAATCGTGATGTGACCCTTGAGAGGGATTGCCGGGAACATGATTCGATTCTAGATTCTCAGCCAGGGTTTCCTTTTCCTGTAAAAGATTTAAACGCCATGGCGTTGCATGTATGAGTTCCTGAAATTGATCCCAATTGATGGGTGCCACTCTCCCAGCAGCCATATCAAGCTCCTGATTATATCCTATACCTAACCTAAGCCCAAGAATGATTCCCTTGAGCATAGGGGAAAGCTCACTCTCCTCGGGCATGGCTCCCAGTTGCGAAGTAGCCATCATGGGGACCCCGACGGGTTGGCTGAGAGGAGCCTCGGTACACCTCTCATTATTGGTCTTAACAGGCTGCTGCATTTGCTTTTTTGGCTTTCTTTTGGGTTTCTNTACTTGTCAGATCTATGGCTTGGGCAGAACCTTGGTGCCAGCCTAAAGGTTCTTCAGGACTTGGAGAGGGACTGTCTATGACTGCAGGAATACTGGAATCGCGATGTGCTCCTTGAGAGGGATTGCCGGGAACATGATTCGATTCCCGTGCTAGATTCTCAGCCACGGTTTGCATTTCATGACTTGCTTGAGTTAATACAGGAAATTGCAACACCCGAGAATCGCTTTGACTACAGATACTTGTCAGATCTATGGCTTGGGCAGAACCTTGGTGCCAGCCTAAAGGTTCTTCAGGACTTGGAGAGGGACTGTCTATGACTGCAGGAATACTGGAATCGCGATGTGCTCCTTGAGAGGGATTGCCGGGAACATGATTCGATTCCCGTGCTAGATTCTCAGCCACGGTTTGCATTTCATGACTTGCTTGAGTTAATACAGGAAATTGCAACACCCGAGAATCGCTTTGACTACAGATACTTGTCAGATCTATGGCTTGGGCAGAACCTTGGTGCCAGCCTAAAGGTTCTTCAGGACTTGGAGAGGGACTGTCTATGACTGCAGGAATACTGGAATCGCGATGTGC